>VYZQ01061253.1:3007-19547 GCA_013400655.1 Mystacornis crossleyi | reverse complement strand
AAAAAAAAAAAAAAAAGAGAAAAAGCAGCCTCTTTTAAAGGAAGCAGATTCAGAACACTTAATTAACAGCAGTGAACACCGTACATTTTATACACAAACCGTACTCAAACACATTTTAAAATACAGTGACTAAGCTTACTATCAAAGCATATCAAATCTGTATCTTCAGAACTCATAATCGACTTCATAATTGCTTCTAAAATACTAAAATTGCATAATTCAAAAAGAANCTAGGCCCATTTAAAATATGAACATTATAGTTATTAAGTAATTTTTTTATTGTTGCATTTTCAAATATTTTGAAACTCCTACTGTAGCTTATTTTCAGCTTATTTAGTTCAGTCTTTAAATATTTGCTGAGGAAAAAAAAAAGTATTTCTAGTTTTCTTAGATGTTTCGTCCAACACTGATTTTCACAACAAAAATCCTATTTCATTTCATAACTCTCACCTCAAACATGTACCCATATTAAAAATTAAGAATGTATTTTATAAGATATAGCAGTAATTTTTTCCACATTGTCCCTTCTTAGCCAGTACCAATGTAAGTTTTTGAGCTGCTGTTTTACACATAATTTTTAAAAGACTTTAATACAGCATACATGATTGATATATTTAGCAGCTGAGCACCTCCTTTCCTCTCTGAACACAGGAAGTTTCCCCTCCCATCTGCCCAGGATACTTAAAAAAAAAAAAACTACAAACAGCTGGCTTTCCATTGATACTGCAGAAAGTGACTATTATTTACTTGCAAACACAAAAGTAAAGCTGAACCCAAACACACAATGTAACCTGCACCAGTTCCCTGACAGAGTCACAAGACACCTGCTGGTACAAAGGCAGGAGTGTGGGGATGAGAGCAGCAGCCAGCAAAGGTGAAAATCACTGCGGCTTTGAGAGAGAGCGCCAGAGTTATGCCAGGTTGAACTTCTGGGGAGTAACTAAGTTATTCACAGGTAGCAGCAGCTCAAGCTTAGTCTCCCATAGTCATACAGGAAGTCTTCAGTTCTGGAGTTGGGTTTCAGAGGAAACATAAGCAAGGTGAATTATGAAATAGTTTCATGCTCTACAAGGAGACGCTTGAACCATTTAGTACGATATTTATGAGACAGCTTTAAGACTGAACAGCAGCTAAGCAGGCAACAAGGCCCCTGCACATGTAGATACTCTACTGCTGTTTATGACAACCACATCTCGACAAAGAGAGAAAGGACAGAGGAAGCTGCACTGGCAATAAACTAATGACAGACAGAAAAAATGCCTTTTCATTTTCCCCAGTTAAATGTATATACAGACACATCTTTTTTGACCTACGCAGAATATTTATGAACTCTACATTGAGAAACTCATCTTCATTTCAAGATACACAGAAAACTTACAGAAATATAAAATGCAATCTATTCTTTCACAACTGTTTTTCCTCTTTTTGTGTACCACTAATTGTATTATTGATTATTATATTTTCAAAATAAAAGCTCTCCCTAAACGCCACATACTGAATGCAGATCAACACTATCTGTTCTGTATTATACATAAGAAACTATTCCAAACCTTTACAAAATAAATACCCAAACTAAAAGCTAATATTAATAGCTGCATATATTTGATTTAGTTACCAAATGTAAGTAATTTATTTTAAAAATTAATACACTGTATTCAATCTTTAAAAGCCTGATATAAAATACTACATCAAGTAAACAAACAGGAAGCTGCCATTTTTCCAAGCATCCACCCTGCGCTAATGACCCATTCTTCAGTATCTATTGTTTTCTCAATTTTCTGGAGCTACAGAAATAATGAGCAATTTTCACTGACTTTCACTTCAGTAGTGGCAATGCCCAACAGCTGACACCGAGCAGGTTTCCCAGGGCTCCTTCAGGAATGCACTTTGACGATGAGGAGCCCTCATCGCACACGGTTACGTAACGGCCACTATTTATAGTTAACCACTTGATTCACATTATCCACTGGATTTTGAACCATTTCATATGTTGACATCTGATCTATTATTTTAGTTCCATAATCAAAATGCCACGTAAGAGCCAAGTACAAAATTTCAGTGACGCCTGTCTGCAATATCAACAACATACCACCCGAAGTATTTAATCTTATCAAGAGAACCAGACGTTAATTTCACAAGATTGGTCCTCTATAAATACATGCTGAGTAACAGTTGTTTTCTTTGCTTAATCTCCCGCTCTGTCACTATCCATTCTATGCATATAACTAAGTTCTAAAAGCACTGAAAGACAACCTTAGTTATGCTGAAATTACATGATTTCTCAGTGTTCTGAGACATACTGAGATATATGACCAGCATTTCCACTGCAGAAAGTGCCCTACCAACTTGTACAATTCCTACTGCACAACTTCAGTGACAGCTGTTTAACACCTTTAGGTTCTCTCAGGAAATGCCCCAGAGAACCATATATAACTATCCGTTGGTTTTCTTATGAATACAACACTATTTCATGAACATCAACCTATTCTAAGAACATCAAACGATAACATTTTCTTTAGCTTTTCTAACTGGCTAATGGCTTTGTTAGAATTCAATTCCATTCTAAAATACACCTAATTGTAATAGTTGGTGACAGCATGGGCTTTCCTCATCACAGCCTTTGGCCTCTCTTACAAATCTTATTAATTGATCTCAATGTCAATTTCTTTACATTTTTGTAAACTGGCTTCTTTACATTTTTGGTAAACTAACCTATAGACCATTGTAACTTTTTAATCCTAACAGCTTTCTCTCAGTTACAGGACAACAGTATTGCTGATGACTAATATTCTTTGATAATTCTCAATAATCCATATTTTGCAAAGATATTTATTTCAGTGAACACCAATTAACTGTAAACCTCACAAAATGCTAACTTTAATGACTGCTGTATAAGGACACCTTGTACATACCTGAACAACATGCAAACAAAGATACTTCCAGATGAGTAAGATAAGAACAGGAAGTCAGAAATACTTGGGAAAAGACATTTCTGAAAAACTATACAGGTTATGACAGTTGACTATGATATTACTGTTTCAGTAGCGCTACATGCCTGCAAAATGCTCTAATCCACCAAGCAAAGAAGAGCATGTCATGATTCTGACAACTTTAACACAAACTGAAAGCATCCAGGCATCCTTAGTGAAGCTGACAAAATGCAGATGTTAAAAATCAGAGACCGCTGTGCAACTCTACCAAACGTTTGAAAACAACAGCAGTCAGAGAAAGGACTACAATTACGAGGTACAGATAATAATTAAATGAAATATGATTAGAGGGCACTGAGTAACATTCACTTATGCAAAATACCTAAGAAGTTCAACCTAAAATCAAAGACGGGTAAGAACTGCAGCTAGGAGTGCAACTGAAAGATATGTCATTTCTTTGTTTTGGTATAATAACACAGGCCTGATCATCATAAAATATGCAAAACTAGTTGTTCCAGAGAAGAGAAATAAAAAAGGAAAACCAAAAGATCATAATCAAAACATAAGATAAAACTGTCTTTCAGCTTACAGCATTTTCAAGGTATTACTGAAATAAACAAGAAGAAAATTGTCCTGAAATTCAGAGAAGCCTTTATAACATTTTTAACTAAACACTCAAAGTTGGTACTTTTCACTCTTCTTAAAATCATTTTACCTAATTTTGTCTTACCACATGAAAAATTAAAACGCGACTCGACAGCTGTTTCTTCTGGTGCTGCACTGACAATGCTGCTCTATCACATTTCTTTTTTCTCCAACATTCCTGCTTATGCACAGCACCCCAATAAACTGATGTTTCCTAGTGAATGAAATTTCCAATCCTTTAAAAGCAAGCACTACACCACAAAAGCCCAAATATGGCAGTAAAGCACTGTTACAATGATTCCCAGTATCAATGTGTCTATAGTATTCTATAATACAGGTATAGGGTATAATGATTTTCAGGGATGTGGCTAAAGCCTTACTATCCTAGGATTGATGTATCAAAAGCTGGTCCAGTGCAAATTACCTAATTTATGCACCCATTATGGTAATTGTTTTCCATATAACGGGATCACAGAACCAAAGAACTTTGTTTTTTTTTCTTTCCCAATGTTCTTCTGCTCCAAGTTGACAAATCAGCTCAAGTACCACTCTTGTTTATTGCTTGTGACTATCAGTGGTTTAAACTGTTTGTAAGTGTTCTAATTAGCCAGTTCTACTAAACTCTGGAGTTGACATCACTGCTAAAAGAAGTTCAGGAACCCAACAACTCTGGAAGAATTGCCAATCCATCAAGTTAGTTAAGAATGAGTATATATGAATTTGTATTCAATACAGAATTATGAAAAGTCATTTGTCCGAACAAGCATTAACTTTTATTCTTCAAATAAAAGTTGTCAAACGTGCATCATGACTCTCCACAAAATACACAGGAAAAAACCCCCATCCCACAGCATTAGTGTGTATTTCTGGAGAAAGTCCTCTTTCACGGGGAAAAACATTACCAGGGCCCAAAAGGAATAAATAACAGGATAGAAAATATTTGGAGTTTTAAAAGCCCCCTAGGCCTAGACTTACTTTTAAAATGCAATCTTTACCTAGTGATCAAAATATGTAAATATAAAATGCTTTTACCTCTATCATCCAAGTTGCTACATTAGTATGTAAAAAGGCACCAAAAAAAAAAAAACCAAACCAAAACAAAACAAAACAAAAACCGCTTCTTACCCGCAGAAGGAAAAAGCCATTGCTAAGATTATGTGCACTGCAAAATAAGGCAGTGATTGCTAACAGTAGACAGGTTTAGTTTGTTCTTTAGATGTGAACAATAACTGCTGAGTAAACATTTGGCATTTTAATAGCCTTTTTACATGCCAAAGTTGTAGTGTATTACACAAAATTCTGAACTGCCACTGATTACAGTGGTGTCCAGCTGCCTCAATAGCTATACAAGGCTTGCTGCAGAAATAAAAGAAGAGTAAGCATTAGGAAGATCCAGCTAACAAGTTAAGATATCCATAACTTAAGAACAGTAAGCAACATTTAGTGAGTTTATTCTAGAAAAGCTTTATCATTATTGAGCTTCACTTTTAGACATGATCTTGTCCACTTTCACATCATACCATACAATGCACTCAATAAATACACAACCACTATATATAACTTTTTAAAATACAGCTCATTAGCTTTCTTGGACAAAAAATAGAAGCTGGTTAGTACATGGACTATCAACAGCTTCCACTAAACATGAAAAGAGGGTCAAGAGCAAACTCATGGAAAGATTTCAGTGTAGACTGTTCACTGAATCAGACGTCAACAAAGCCTTTCCCAACTGCACTTTTTAGGCGCAATTCCTCAAATATAGTGCTGGACAGAAACTTATTAAGATGAGCAAAACATTATTTTTTTTTTTCCTAGCTGCAGGTAGTCATTTAAGAAATTAGAAGATTTTGTATGTTACTAGGCCACTCAAAAAATTCTGCATAGTTCTACAGTAAGAGCTCCACATCATAACAGTAACACACGCAGACTTAGCATCTCAACATCCCTGTCTTAAGCTATTCCATATTTGCACACTGCAGTGTCAGGCAGAAACTGACGCCAGAGCCATTCAGGGGAAATACACAGCCGTGATCTGTTTCTCAATCTAAATTATATTTGCAATTATAAATTAAGTATTTCACTATATGCAAGTGGCATTTTACATATTAAAAAGATCAGTTAATGCACTACATTCTTAGCCAACCTTAAAATACATGACTCCCCACGTCCAAACTATAATTTGCTTCAGACAACATGGGCTTTAATTTGCAAACTCTTCAGTACGGATATAGGCAGAACCCACCTCATGATTTGTGTAGAGCTCCATCCTGGGTAAACACAGGGCTACACAGCACAATATGCAAACACAAGGTATGAACCTCATTGCGTTATCCTTCCTAAAGATTTTTGTAAGTCAGACTCATTATTGTCATAGCAGTATTTAAATAATGCCAGCAAAAGATGCTTTCATCTTTCCAATTTAAGTGGCCCTTTTAATGCCAAGTTAACATTATAATGGTTTATCCATGCTGGAGAAGTAAATTCAGTTTGTTCTTTCCAGCACGAACAATTTTTAAGGAAAATTTTCACCATGTATTCAAACGTGATTTTATGTTTTCATATCTGTTACTTCTACATTAATTATTCAAAATAAGCCTCTCTCATGTCACTTACTGACAGAGTAAGTGCAGATGTAAATACCATGAGCTGTGTGTGAATACAGAGACTTCTTATAACAAAGCAATATGGCACTTTCTTTAATGTCTTATGCACATAAAATACCAGATCACCTACTTACTTTTTTTCCCAATTCTAGTAAGAAAAACAAATCTGAATTTGGTACTAAGTTCAATTTCATAAATGTTTTCTTCTGCCCCGCATCTTCCCAGTATTTAACCTTTGGTGATACAGTTTCCAGCTCAATTAATACAATTAAAAAAGGAGTGGAGAGAAGTAATGGAAGAACGTCAAACCATGCTTGCTGTCATATCTATACTGCGATACCTACAAGAATGTTGCTACTGATCTTCTGTTAAACTACAAAAGAATAGAAATTATTCACCAAAATTAAAAAAGAAAATGGATGCTTTTTAAATTACTGAGTTTGGATTATGACATGTCAGCCCCGTTTTGCTCATAGCACCCATAACGCTGTTAACAACCATTAGCAAAGTGCCAAAGACAGCAATGAGTTTAAAACAACTACAGCCAGCTACCAAAATTGTTGCAGGAGAGACAAAAGGGATCAAGGTCAGCATTCTTCTAACACAACAGCTAATCCACTCCTATGAACATCGTATTGGCACTGGTGGGCCAAATAAATTTGCAAGAAATATAAAATATACACGATCCCATCTGGTTTCCCCCGTCCTTTCAAGAGAACCATTTTGCTCTCAATGGTCTCAAGCCATTACATATCTGAGCGAGGAAGGAGAGGGAGGAGTTCACAGAAGTTCACGGTCAGACAATGTTCACGTATCCTGTCACCTTCGAACTCAAAGCTCAGAGCAGAAAGATTCTTATGCGAAGCACTGAAACCTACATATTTTGGGTGTGCGTGTGGGGGGAGACCTGCAATAGGAGCGAATGTGTCATACGTGCGGAGGCTGCGAGAAGAGCTGTCAGGAGAACGCTGCCTCGCTTGAAGAGGAGGAGGCGGTGGGGAAAGGACGGTGACGAACGCAGGATCACCAAATATTCCAGCAGCGCTCAGGGGCTGCATCCCCGGCTCACCCCTCCGGCCCGGCTTCGCTCGGCTCCGCTCGCAGAGGGCTCAGCCTCCCGGAGCTGCCCCCCAGCCCTCGCGGAGCCGCTCCCAGCCGCCACCGGGCAGCGGAAATCCCCCGCAGCCCGGCCCGACCCTGCCCGAGGGCGCCGAGCGGCGCTCCCGGCACCCGGGGCTCCCCGGGCAACCCCCGGCCCTCTCGCGGGGCGCTCCCCTACGACCACCATCACTTCCCCCCTCCTCCGCGGCCGCGCTGTCACCTCAGCCCCCGCGACGTCCCACGCGCCGCAGGCCGACAGCCAACACCCCGCCGCGAGCCGGACCCGCACCCCGGGGCCGGGAGACAATGAGCAGCCACAACTCACCAGCAGCGCCGGAGCTTCGCGAGTCCGGGGGCGGTTCCTTTGCCCCTTCTCCTGCCCCTTCTCCTCCGCCTAGGAGCGGTATCCAGCCGCCGGGAGCCGAACCCCCCTCCCCTCGCCGCCCGAGAGCCTTCGCCTCCGCTGGACCGCCGGCCGCGCTCCCTCCCTGAGCAAAGTCACTTTATTCCCCGCTCCAACATGGCTGCTCCCCCCGCCGCCGCCGCCGCCGCAGCAGCAGCAGCTTTCTCCTCGCCGCGGCTCCCCGCCGCCGGAGAGCGGCCGCAGGCCGTGCTCGGGAGCCGCCCGGCCGGCCGCTGGCGGNGCCGGCGGCTGCGCGGGGAACGGGGGGGTCAGGGCGGAGCGCGGGGAATGCCCCGGGCGGCGGCGCGGGGAGCGGGGGCTGCCGCAGCGCTTTTCCGGGCCGCCCTCCCCACTGCAGGGGAGCCCGGCCGCGCCGAGCCGAGTGGGGCGCTGCTGCCGTTCGCTGCTCCTCAGCAGCCCTGCGCGGCAGCCTCCTCCCGCAGGAGGAAGTGGGTGTCCTCGGCAGAGGCTCCCGGGAAGCCGCACCGGGGCCCTGCGGGCTGCTGGTCGTCCGAGGGGTCTCCCCGAGTGGCTTCGTGTAAGGCAGGGTGGAAAAGGGGCGTTTGCTCGCTTCATTTTTTCCGGTTCCTTGGCAGCGTTTCCTCTTGGGTTTGCAGGGCGATTTAGCTCATCTCTGAGGCATCCCCCTGCTCCCCCTTCCTACGGGTAGCACATCAGTAACCGAGGTTAAGAGAAGCGGGGTGTCTCTTTAGATCAACTTCTAACTCATGTCTTCTGTATTTATTCGTGTGGTATTTTCTTTCCTTTGTCTCTTGCATTCACGGTCCCCGTACCATCCCCCTTGTCCTCCTTCGGGTCGCTCTGACAGCGCCAACCGCGCTGCCTTCCTGCGCTTGGAATCTTTTTCCCCTCAAGGTTATCTAGTCTGTGTTTCCTCGCTTCTCAGGCTTTTCCAGCCCTGAATTTCTTAGGCTTTGTGTATTACTGAACAAGACCTATAAGGTGAAAGGTAGTCTTGAGAGCCAGCTGTTCTGTACTATCTTTTTTCACGTTTCCATCACACAAGGAGTAAGATCTATCAGGAAGGCCAAATCCGGAGTGATTTTAGTGACATGAGTTTGAACTTAAAGTACCAGGGCATAGGTATACTTGGGCCAGAATCTGGAAAATTGTTTGGGTTTTCTTCCTTTTGGACATCTGCTGATCCTTGCTGCCTACCTTCTCTCTTGCTTTGTCAGCTCAAATTCGATGTCACGGGGCCTTTTCCCATCTTCATGCAGACCAGGGTTATGGGTCTTCGCTTCACCACACTCCTGTGGATGCTGAGTGAGGCTAAAACTCCTCCATTCTGCAGGCAGATCTGCACTGTGCTGTGTCTAGGTGGAGACTAGAGCATATTTTAATTTGCAGAAGCAAGCCCCTCATCTTGAGGAACTCCATGTGCAGCTTATTTGAGCCAGGCCTTCTCCACAGTAGGGCCAAGTGGGAGCTGCCATCGCAGGAGCAGTGCCAGCTGAAAATTCCCCTGCTTCTAGTTCTGTTGACCCTTCCAACAGCACAAGCAAACCAGAACACAGACAAGTATGTTTCCCAGTAAACAGAAGTCATTTGCTCTTGCCTAAAAAAGGAGTGCAAGCATGAAACCACTTCTTAAATGCACAGAAATTCACTTTGCTCATGCTGATGTAGACTTCTAGTGAAATCGGTTTACCATAAAAATAAATAAATATGACTCAGAAACAAACTTTCTGTTTATACAGACAAAACATGATTACCAAAGTATTTTTGCATCTTTTCAAGATGTAGGATAGCTACCTTACATTTGCAAAACTTGTGGGATTTTTAATAACACAGAGAAAGCAGACTCTCTAGCTTTGAACTCTCTGGTAATGCAAAGATACCCCTTACAGATCTCCTTGAAAGCTCAGGACCTACCAGTTCCTGCTAGACCTACCAGTTCTCCTGATCTTTGAATGCTAATTAGATGATGGATGTTTTGTTTCATCTTATTCAATTTGAAGGCTATTTTGGGTACATAGTAACATTATAAATGATAGTGTGCAAGTTTATTATATGCATGATTTGTAAAACAAGTTTTTGAGACAGCAACGAGTGCAGCACGTCCATTTATTGCAGCACATCCAAGTAAAAGCTGTTCCACATATAAAATACAGAGAGAAGGTGGGTTGAAAGTTTATGAAGTTGTGTTTTTAAATATTTAAAATATTATTAAAACATGTTTGTTTTACTTGATACATATTCGTGTCTGCCGTTGATACTTTTGTTATTATAGGAAAAGTAATTATGACAAACAAAAGAAGAAACTAAAACTGAGCAGATAGGATGAGTCACACAAGAAATAAAGGGTCAACATTTATTGCAGTATAATTAGAGTATTTTAGGGTTTTCCACTGTAGTGGGGAGAATAATGAGTTGTTAAGAGGGAAGAGTTTGTAACAGTGTAACACTTGATATCCATTTGGTCTTTGTATCTGCCACTACCTCTTGACCTCAGATGAAGATTTTCACATCTGGGCAAAAGATAGTGCAGAAGGAAGACAGAGTGACAGACCTAAGTTTGAAATGTAGGCACTGGTTTTGATTAATTTATCCCGTGAGTCTAGTTTTATAACTATAGCTATTGATTTGTTTTATTATTTAGTGGATTATGTAGCAATCAATCATATTTCCATCTAGCTAACCATGATTATTAATATTTTAAACTAGTTTTACGATGGATTGGCTGGTGAGTGCAATAGGTCTTCTCTCTAAGCCAGCGAGAATGGAGTACACCCAGGTTACATGGAATGAATTATTGCCACTGGAAAATCTGATGAAATCTACATCAGCCATTAGTATTTAAATCCAGCAACAGGAATACAGTGCTGTCAAGGGACAGATTTCCTGCTTTGAAAATGAACATGTTGGCTTTACCTCTACATTTCTTCAACAAAAGTATGTAGTTATTCTGTGACAGTAAAAGTGTAAGAGTTAAATCAGTGGAGTTCACACAACGGTAGATGGAAACCCTACAGAAACATTCTCATTTTTAACACAATGTATGTGGAAAGCAGTTACTTTCCTGCCAAGAGCCAAGCTCAGGATTCTGTGTCACTGCATCAGGAGTCAGCGACCTCACGATCAGCAGTGTGGGAAAGCATTGTGCTAAACTACAAGGGATGTGTTCGTTTGCAGGGGAAAGACTGAAAGCCTTGGCAGGTTATTAAAAGAGGAAATGATTTCCAAATACAATATTCTGTTTTGAAATGCAATTGTTTTTTTCTACTGGATGCCAAAAATTTCTGAAGAATGCAATATCCTCTAACTAATTGTATCTGTGCTCTGAGAAAAGAAACAGGGCTATTGTTCTCCTCCCAGCACGAGCTATTTATATGTTAGTCTGTGTAGTGCTCCTTTCTGTAATGATCAGCTTCTACCTACGCAAAACTCCAATCCATTTAAAATAATCAAATTAAGATAGATTATTGCTTTCTTACACCAAGCTGATATTCATATAAAGTGTTTTCCAGGTTACTTGGATTTAGTGCAAGGCCTCTAGGCTAAAAACAGTGTAGTTCTATTGCCTCACTGGAAGACCAAACCCCTTCCTTTCTGATGAATGGAAGCAGGAAGTAGTACCACGAAGGAGGTCACCCTTGTAAGAAGCAAAAAGTGATATACTTCTGCTAACAAGAGCTGTAGCTATTCCTACCATGATTTCAGTAACTGGTAGCTGGTCATTGTTTTAGTTGTACTTTGCTTTAGTTGTGTATATTTCACATAGAAACAGGGAAAGTTACTATTTGTTCTTGTAAACCTTGCTTTTGGCAAGCACGAAAGAGTTCTTGAAGTGCAAATAGTGGGGTGTTCATTATCTACACTCGAGATTTTCATTTCTGTAGTTATACAGGTGTTTGGAGACTGATTAACTGCTGCAGAAATTACTAGAAGACTAAGCAGATTACCTGTGTTTAGTTCCTATCTCTATACTGTCAATTTTTAGCATATAAATATTTGTAATATATGACATATACGACATATACATGACATATCATTGTAACTATTTTCTTCCTTTATATTGCTAAACCTTTTAGTTCCCATATGTTACTTCACAATATTTTATCACAGTGCTACTTAAATATTGTTTCTCATTTCCTTACACCTCGTATCTCTAAATTTTGAAGAATATTTATCGTCATGTAGATAATAATTTCTGTACCTTTACAACATCAGAATTGACGCTTTTATTTATATCTGTCTTTTGTGGTATTTGAGCATACAAAGTGTCTACCAGCTGTGTATATTTTTTGGATCTGGAGCATTGTTTTAGTGGAAAATCTAGTTTCATTGCTTGTTTTTTCTTGACCATTTTTTGTCTCCAGAAGGAGATTCCTCCAGCTAATGTAAATGAGGTCTTTCCACTGACTTCAGCAAGAGTCAGCTTAGTCCTCGTAGAAAGAAATTAATAGCATGGAGACAGACTCTTTGTACAGTTCTGCCTGGGTTTGCAAACAAACACTAGACACTCCTTTATTTCTCTACTACTGCTCTGAAAGACAGGACATCCTGCTTCTCAAAACAAAAGATACTAAGCCTACTTCAACTAGGGCAATTACCATACTCAGATAGGAAAAAGGTGAGGTATTTTCTGTAGATTGTCTAAAAATGAGGTTTTTGCCTTAGATGGTAGATCACTATAAAAGTTCAGCCTAGTAAAAGAAATATTTTTTATTCCTTTTTTAATATTTTGTTTACATTTTGTGTTGGAGGCTAAAAATGGTGAAAAGAATTTGTGCAAAACAATGAAGATCTGCAGGTAATGAAAACTGGTCACTTGTATATGCACACCTCTGCTACTTGTCCCTTTCAGGTACCATTCAGGGATACACTTCTGCCTTTATGAAACAGAAACCTGAAATAGCAGGGGAAGAGGCTCCTATTCTTCTCTCTTTCTTTCATGCAGGTTCAATGTCTCAGACAGAATAGCAAGCATCCCTTTCTCTTCTTCATGGCAAGTAAATTGCTTCATAGAAATTTGCAGTCATTATTCACTGAATTGATTAGAAATGCCATCAGTGAGTCTCAGAACATTTGTATCATTGCCAATTCGAACTACTTAGTGGATATGAAATTAAAGCACAAAATACACAGAGACTCCTGCAGTTACAACACTATAGGTGTCAAACATCTTGTTTTTTCCTTATTGTAATGGTTGCTCTCTCAAGAGTTTTCAGGACTTAAATGAAATTGCTTTCAGTCATGACAGCTCGTTACTTTCCTGTAATCCTGTTACATAAAACTTAAGTTTGTTCTAGCAAAGGTGGTGTCTGTTCAAGTGAAGATGAAACCAGATCATTCTCAAATTTCTCTTTTTAATGCTGGACAGGAAGGTGTAGAGAGACATAGAAATAAAAGAAGTGGGATCAGAGCTAAAATCTGATGTAGAGAATAGGAAGAGTATGAGAAAAGGCACATGAAAATGGAACCAGTGTGCGTAGTGAATGCTGGAAATAAAATGAGACAGGGGAAATTTGGGGACAGAATGAAGTAGGCCGAGGGAAACATAAGCTACCTCACTGAGAACTGAGTACTGCACACATTGTTCTGTATGCCACAGGTCAAGGGTATATGGTATATTGTTCATGTGCACTTTCTTATATATTCTAGGGATCCATGTGCATGCTCAGATCAACTACATTTTGGAGTTTTTTGTGCACTGGCAGCTGATTGGCTGTCTGCTTTGAAATTTATAATGGGAGCTTTTGATATGTCAGTAGGATTTGGCCTTCTGACATGTCAGTAGGAGATAGCCTATGCAAAACAAGTACTGCCGATAGAGAAGGGGGACAGGAGGAGGGCTGGGATGGGTGAAAGAGAATGCAAGAGAGAAGATATGGAAAATGAATGCAGGACATTAGGAAGCAAGGAGATGTAGGGCTTTCTCTGTCAGTCTAGGCCAAAGGCTTCTACCATTTCATAATCATAACAATGCTAACTATGCCGGGGAGATAGGTAGAATTAAGATGTTACTTTTTAACTGCCCCAGCCAGTTGCCCTACCCTTCCACAGAAAGTTGTTACACCCTGAGGGAGAGGAGACAGAACCATACCGATTTCCCTGTATAGTGTGGCATTTAGCTTTAGCCACCAGTGAGGACGTAGAGGCAGGTGAGTCAGATGCATAGAGTTTCTTCTGACACATCTCCTAGGGTGTCCCTCCCAGCTGCCCTCTGGCACATGGGAGGGACAAAGTGCTGAGATCTGTAATAATTTTTTTAATTGGCACAGCCAGATCAGTCAGACTTTTCTTATCTAATTTTTGCTGTCCTATGAATCCTCCTGCTTTAGGCAGGCATGTGTATATTTATATGTTGGTGCTAGATTTGGAAGACTCCATCCAAGTGAGAGAGAAAAAAGGGTGGCATAAAAGCAGAAGAATGTAGATGGCAGCTTCTATCTGCTCATTGAAAGATAGGCTTCCTCTTAGGTGCCAGAGAGAAATTTTACATAGCTGCATGTGCATTTAATATTGAATAAGACAATTGATTAAACTGATATGTAACCTGTAGAATATTTCTGACACTGAAAATACCAAAGTGCATCTTCAAATGAGATTAATAATTTCTGCAGATGTAAAGATAAAAACCAAGAAGTCACTCATAAATTCCAATTGATTTAAGTGTGGAATTCCTCACCAATTTCTTTTAGTGTAGCTGCTTGCTTTGCCTAATCGCTGAATGATCAACTAAACTATTCTCTAAGTCAAGCACAGCATTTTTCAAGGTCTGTTTCAGCACAGTATAAAATAATTAGAGCTATAAACAAAAAAGAAGCAGGAGTGCCACAATCCCCCACATATCTATTAGTAGTCATCTGTAGAATCTAGCTGTTACACAGAAGCATGTTAAAATTAAATGGTGAGCTTTATTTAACATACTTATTTGTTCTCTCCTTCTTTTCTTTACCATTCTACATTTCAAAGCTCTTCTGTTCACTTCAAAACATGACATATTCCTGGTCATACAGATACTTATACTCCACAGTAAATTGCTGCAGTATTATACTTACCTTTTAAAAACAAACAAAAATTCAGCTGGAGTTTTTGTAGCCACTACATGAATGACTTTAGAGTTAGTTAAGTATTTTGCAGGACAGATAGTAATATATATCAGTTTATAGATCATGCAAAATTTAGTATGAATGTCTGCTAGTAATAAAAAAAAAAGAAAAAAGGAGTTAACTATGTACTTGAAATTCTTTATTGATGTGATTTCGTATCATTAGCCTTCTCATGCAATATTTTCTTTTGAAAAATTAATTTACCTTTTTTATAATTCATCAAAACAGTTTATTTTCCCCACCAATAAGCTCTCCATAGAAACAGTTGTATCTTAGTAACATAACAAGAATAGAGTTCAGGGAATACACTGCATCGGTATATACTGCCCTTAAAGAGACATTTGTAATTGTTATAAGGGAAGGTGAGAGTTTTCTTTCTGCAATCGTAGCAAGCACGGCGCTGCAATACAACATCTCAGTGCTTCCTAGGTTGATCTCCTCATGCATGAGATACAGGTCACTTCTGCCCCTTATTCCTTGCCCTTCATAGCATAGCAGCAAAAATGTCGAATGGCTGTCCCTTACAGCTGTTTTTTTTCTTTTGTTTGTTTGCTTTAACTGGATGCTAGTTGATGAACTATATGAACACTTGCTTTTAGCCCTTGTCAGCTGAATTCAAAACTCTTTTTACTACTCCCCCTGTATTTTTTTTCCATCTCAGGTCTTTCTACATGGAAAAATCTTGAAAATTGTGTTGTTGGTATCACCTTGTGTGGATCTATAGCTGCTCCGTAGGGCACTACTTTTCTACACTCCAGGTGACCCTAGCTTTACCAGCTCTCTCATTGTTTTGCCTCTCTCCTTTCTACTCTTCCATGCTTGCTGTAGGGCACCTGTTTGTCCTCTGGCACCTTTGTTCTCTCTGTCCCTCACCAAGCTGAAGTGATCCAAGGGAACGGTTACGATGACATTTGAGCTTCTCTGCAGCAACGTGTTGATATTTACACTGAGCTGATTATTAGCAAGTTGAGCATATGACTACATTGTAAAAGCTACTTAGTTTAAACAGCGCTTCAGGGGAAAGGAAGCAGGAAGTAGAGTGATGCAGGGCCCGTGTGTCCCTCCTTACATGGTTGGTGGGGACTGTGTCAATAATTTGTCTAGGTAGAAGGGGATGAAGCATGCTTTCCAGCTGATTCTTACACTGCTTTGTAGTTGTTACTTGCTGCATATTGCCTGCCTTGACTGGTATTCCTCTCTGCTTCAAAATAAACCAGGCCATTTAACACTAGGGTAGAGTGGAGTGTGTCCTAACCCCAGCCCTCCACAAGAAGCTTTTAAGATGTCAAGCAACAGAACATCCCATCCAGGGTTTTGATTAAGGAAAAGATTAGTTATCAGCTTTGGTCTCAGGCACAAACTAACTGAGGCAATGAAGGCAGAGGCAAGATATCTCTTGTCTCAGAACACAGTTATTAAAAGAACATGTCTGGAGGCAAAAAAGAGGCCCAGGAACCCAGAGAAACCAGACAGATTTAACAAGAATTTCTCTTACCCTCTGTGTGGGAAGAATGAGGCAGAGGGAAAGCATCTCGCTGAAACATTGTTCTAAAAATTTTGTATTTGTGTAGTTAATCTAAATTTGCAGCAGGAGCAAGCAAGCTATTTCAAAATAAGAAATGGGGACACTGGGAGGGGGCTTTTTTTATTTCAGGGAAATGTTAGGGTACTATGAACTACCAGTGATGTTTTAGGAGGCTGAGATGTAAAAAAAAAAAGGCAGCAGAGCTTTGGAAGTGATGGGGGCTTTGACAACCCTCTCTACCAACCTATTTATGC
>VYZQ01061250.1:0-13097 GCA_013400655.1 Mystacornis crossleyi | reverse complement strand
CTATGGTGGCTGTGAAGGCCAGAGGGAGGTCTGTGAAGGCTCAGGTCCACGTGGGCGCTGGGATCTACTGGTGTTACGAGAACTGTGGGGGCTGTGAGGTCTGTGATAGCTGTAGGTGCACTGAGGGCTTTGAGGCTTGTGAGTGCTTTGGGAGTTTGAGGTACATGGTGGCTGGGAAGGCTGTAGGGGCTTGGAGGAGTGTCAGGGTGATGAGCTGTGTCAGGGCAGTGGGGTCTGTGGGGACTGAGATGTCTGTTTGGGCTATGAACTCTGTAGGGGCCTTAAGAGCTATAGGGCTGTTGGGGTTGTGAGGTCTATGGAGGGCTCAAGGGCCTTTGAGGGCTATGGGATGTGTGAGGTCTTTCACAGCTTTGAGTTCTGTGGGCTGGGAAGGCTTTAGGGGCTTTTTAGGGCTATGGGGCTTCTTAGGGCTATGGGGTCTGTGAAGGCAGTAGGGTCTGTGAGGGCTGACGGCGCTGTAGGCTTTGAAGGCTGTTGGATCTTGGTGGGCTGTGGTATTTGTGAGGTCATTCAGGACTGTGGGGGCTGTGAGGGCTATGGGAGCTCTGAAGTCTCCAAGGACTGGGTGGGCTGTGGGTCCTGTGATGTTTGTGAGGTCTGTGAAGTCAGTGAAGGCTTGTCTTGGACTTTTCAGATGTCTAACTGAATTTTATTGTCGTGCTTCAGTATGACTCAAGGTCAAGTTGTCCAGGCTCCCGGTAGTTCTTTACATTCTCCACAGAGATCTCTGTATTTGAAAGGAGATTCCCCAAAATAAGCACTGTTCTTCATGAAAACCTTTTTGAACTCCTTTTTGAGCAGAAGAATTATTTTGCTCTTGTGTTTGACAGCCTTATCCTACATTTCAGCAGCGCAGTTACATTTTTTGCAACACCAAATTGTCTCGAGACATTTTGGGATGCTTGGAATGCCTGTGTGTGCGTGGTAAGGGGTAGGTCACAAATCACTGCTGCCTCCTTTTCTATTTGTGAACTGCTATGAACCAAGATTTTCTATAAAGAAACTGCTTTGCCTCTGTCTCCAGCTCACATTTTTGCAGCCAATTATTATTCCCAGCCGCGTGTAATGTTTTATCACCTTATTGAATTACATCCTCTTTAGTTCGGATCTTTGCTCCAGCTTGTCGTGATTTGTTCAATTCCAATTAGATCTTTCAAAATGATTACGGCGCTCACCTGGACAGGATATCCTCCACAAATAGGATAAAAATATTCCCTATCCTGTTGCCTCACAGCAGCATTTCAGGACTCGGGATGTAAGCATCGGTAAGACTTACTGCAGACTTAACCTGATACTACTTCTGAGTGCCATTTTCTAAGCATTTCAACCAAGTTTTGGGTAGTTTTGTGCTACTTGATCTTGCTTAGGAGAGCATTATTGTCAGAAGCCTTGCTGCAGTCAAGATTCCGTAATTTGGTTTTGAGATGTTATTGTTGATTGTTATTAATCTTATCATGCAAGGCCTTACAAATCATTTGCTTAATAATTTCTTCCAGTAATTTGTCTGGTACAAAATCAAGCTGATTGGCCTCTGATTTTCATCCTTTTCTGTTTTAGGGTAGGCACTGTTTGCTTTTTTGCTGGTCTCATGGAACCTCAGTATCTTTTCTGAGCTCTTGAAGGGAATAGCCTTGAGATTACTTTACCATTTTTCTAAATGTGTTGTCTAAAATTGCAGATGATTTTTGTAAGCACCTTAAATAAATTGCTTCTTTCCATAGTTTAGCTTGATCATTTGTTTTTACGTTTGTTTATTGGTGGGTTTGGATGGTAGAATTACTTTTCAGAGTGGCTGGTGTGGGGCTGTGTTTCGGATTTGGACTGTTCTCTTCCCCTGTAAATCATCTGTTACAGCTGATATCGTGCAGAAGAACTGTGGACACGGAAAAGCTCGATCACGGAGGAAATTTTCCAGCTCACGACGTTGTTTATGAGAGAGAATTATTTTTTCTCACAGCACGGAGCTGAGAACCAGGAGAAGTTTAAACCCTCTTATGTGTTTTTGTAAACTATATTTTGCAGGTGGTGTTTTTACATCCTGTTGTTCCAACTTGTTATTCCTAGGCGTTGTTGTAATTAACCAATGATGCTAAAGGCGTGTTCACCCCAGAACCAATAACCACGTCCTGCTCTAGCAACCCCGGTTATATAAGGGGCAAAATTTTCTTAATAAATTTCTTTTTCATCTGAACTTTATGCCGCTATTTTTCGCCGTCCCCGAACTCAACAGCGACAAAGAACAAAGCAAAAAAAACAGACTTTGGTTTTCCTCCTATGGCTTAGGAATTGTTTTCCACACTCACCTGAGAGCAAGTCCTTCCCCAACAGTCTTCCCCATAAGCTTCCTGTTGTCACTCTTTATGGCTCCTGGGCAGTTTTAGCTCATAGTGTATGTTAATCTTTCTGGGTTTTTCCCTACATATTAAAACAATCACCTCGTTGTGGATTTTAACATTTAACATAGACTTTTCTGTTTCAAAAGGTGCAAGCCGTAGAAATATTTTCATTTAGCCAGACTCCTCCCTTCCTTTCTTGCTTTCTCACTGCAGTGGCCTGGATGCAGCCTTGGTGTTGATTCTCTGGGAAATGAAAAACTTTCCAGAGTGAGCTTTTCCATAATTTGCTGCAGTGGGGTTTGACATTCAAATGGTGACTTTGCTGTAACTTATTTTCAAGTCCATTGCTTTGATTTTCCATCCATCCCTTCTGAAGGGTCACTAACTTAATGACCCCTATCACCTGTATAATCTCCCAAATCCTTTCAGACTAGGTACCACGCTGTTTCAAGTATTATCACCAATTCTACGCTCTGGATGATTTTGTTCAAATTAAGGCACCATGTACTTCATCTTTTTCATTTTCAGGTTGCTAATGTGTCTTTGCTGTGAGACTGTTTTTCTTTTTGCCATTATCCAAATCTTGTCACTTGTTCTGTACCTTCTGTACCTTTTTTCCTGCTTGGCTTCCTGAACAAACTCTGTTATGTTCATAAACTCAGTTATGACCATTTATTCATAATTGTGGTTATGAATATAATGACTTTCAGTTCCTCCTGTTTATTACCCACATTCATACACCAGGGTGCAGTGCCTGGGTACGGGGCCAGGGTTACTTTTTTCTTATTATTTCCTCTACTGTAATGTTCAGTAAAATAATTTTCCTCCTCTCCCCGAATTCTTCTGCTTTTCCTATGCTTTTGTGGTTTGAACCTGTAATGTGATAAAAGTAATGTTAAGGTAATTTAATTTACACCATTTATAGACAAATAGTAACAATTCTTAAGTGGGGAGCTGACCAGACAGTCCTGGTTTGTTTTTTTGGGTTTGTTTTTTTTTTTTTTTTCTGTGAAATGCTCTCCTTTGCCTGCTTGCCTTGCCAGCTTCCAAGACAGGTTTGTTACAACAGTTCAGCTCAAGAAAGACCATGTAACAAATAAACCTCTCGACCCCAGTGACAAGAAAACAGCCTAAAATCAATACCTACATGGGCAGTCTGGCTGTCCCAGGGGCAACAGGACACAGCCCACTGGCTTTGGTGCTGAAGTTGTTTCATGGAAGGCTGTGATCTGACATTCCTAAAGATTTTGCTGAACTGCATCTGAAATGCAAAGACCACAGGCAAGCTGTATAAATGCTGTGGTTAATTTAAATGTAATTTGTTTCACACACAACCCAACAAGACAAGCTGTCGTAATTTAAACATATTTTATTTAAACATAAACAATGGTGATGTTTAATTAAGCGTAGATATTTACTTTTAAAATATTTGTTTAACCACACCAAACCACTGTCTATAAGCAAACACAATCTAGCACTTGGCGAGACCAGAGTACCAAATCTGAAGGCAAACTTAATTTGTTTTTTCTGAAGAGCACTACGATTTATAGGTTGCTTCCACTGTCCTTCAGTGGTGGGCAAGGATCAGTGCCAGCCAGATGCTTTTTGACAGGTGGGAGAGAAGCACATATCAGAATCAGTGCGGGCAGCAGGAGAGGGGAGGATTCTGCCCACCTGGTGAGAGCCCACCTGCCTCCAGCTCTGGGGTCCCAGCGCAGGAAGGGCACGGAGCTGTTGGAGCGAGTCCAGAGGGAGCACCAGGATGATCAGAGGGATGGAGCAGCTCTGCTGGGAGGAAAGGCCGGGAGAGCTGGGATTGTTCAGCCTGGAAAAGAGAAGGCTTTGGGGTGACCTCATTGTGGATTTGCAGTACCTGAAGGGAACTTACAGGGAGAGACCATTTACAAGAGCACGTAGTTACAGGACACAGAAGAATTGCTTACCACTAGAGAGCAGGGGAAGATTAGATAATTAGCAATAAATGTTTCCCTGTGAGGACGGCGAGGCCCTGCCACAGGTTGCCCAGAGAAGCTGAGGCTGCCCCATCCCTGAAAGTGCTCCAGGTCAGGCTGGAAGGAGCTTGGAGAACCCTGCTCTAGTGGAAGGTGTCCCTGCCCCACGGCAGGAGGGTGGAACGAGCTGGTCTTTAAGGCCCCTTCCAACCCAAAGCATTCTATGATTCTGTGTTCCAGAGGGGGCACTCCCACGGGGCCGCACAGGACTCCCAACACCGACAAGCAGCCGGGGAGCGGAGCCGCTCGCCCCTCGCACTGCCCCGGGCGCACACACCCGGCCCGGGCCCCCGGCGGGGCCGTCGCCGCTGAGGGCGGGCGCCGTCCCTCCCTCACTCCCGCCCTCACGCCGTGTCAGCCGTGCGCGCGCACCCGCCCGCCCTCTCGCCGCCGGAATGTGGGCGACGCTGTCCCGGCCCTGAGGCGGCTGCGCGGCCCCGCCGGGCTGGAGGCGGCGGCAGCGCGGGGAGGACGGCCCGGCTGCAGCGGTGAGAGATCGGGACGCTGCCGCGGGCCTGCCCCGCCGGGGCGAGCGGAGCGGGTGTCGTGAAGGGCGCAGGCGGGGAGGTCGCCGCTTCCTCAGGAGAACGGGCGCGGGAGGAGAGGGAGCCGCCGGCCCACCGTGTGTGACGGGTGATAGCGCCCGGTGACCCGAGGTGATGGTTGCGCCGGTTCGTGTTGTTTAGTGTTTGTGTGTGTGTGTGTGTGGGGGAGTTCCCTGGGCAGTGGCGCTCCGGGAAGAGAGGAGCTCGAGCACAGCGCAGGATTTAAAAAATAAAGTTGTTTTCGTGGTCAGGAAAGGGAGAGCGCTATGGAAGCGTTCATCTCCCTGCCTCCTCCGCGGGAAAAGTGAAGTCACTTCCCAAGAGCCCAGACTAGCAAACTACTGTCCTAAATCTGTGCCGTCTGCATGCGTCAGATTCCTCTATGTTATGTTTTACTTTGGAGTGCTTTTCTTTTCCTCTTTTCTTTTTTTTAATAATTCCCGTGGTGTTTTCTTTTTTCTTTATTTTTTAAGTCGTCTTCCACCCTTCTCCCGACCTGCGTGCTGGTACAAAAAGTCTTGTCTTTAGGTGAAAAGTACTTGAAAACTTGCTGAAACCGTCTGGAGCAGGGACGGCATTGAGTGACATGGACTTGGTGCCTCTCCTGGTGTGGTAGTTCCTGCAGTGTCGTGTGTACTTTGCTCCTGCTGTCACTCTCTCAGAGCCGTGTTGTTAAGCCTGCTTGGTTTGACAGTGCTGTAAGTAAGTCATAACCCACCACATTTCACAGCTGTGTGCGTCTGTATATCCATCCAGTGTGTGCCTAAGAGGGAGGGAAAAAAAAAGGGATTCAAAATGTCATCTCTTCTTTAATACAGAGAAAAATCCAGCAGCATTTAAGAAACAACTTGCTTAGGTAACCGTTGCTTGTCTCTTTCACTGTCAAGCTCTAGTCTCACAACCACGTTGGTTTTCAGCTGAAACTTTCAGAAGGGCAGGTGTGCTTTCAGTTTCCAGAGAGAGATCTTGTTGACGGTACAGGCAACATTTTCTTCTGCCTTTAAATGCAGGAAAGGTACTGTGGCTTTATTTAACCAAACCTCTGTGATACAGGCCAAATCCTGATTGCCTGTCAGACCACCTTGGCTCCGGATGGTGTGAAGGTTTACTGGGTTTATAAGGTTGGGTCTGCAAGTTATGACTCTGCCTAGGTTTTAAGCAGGATTGTAGCTAACTCTGTTTATGTGGGTTAGATGGTATTAATTACATGATTAAGAACTTACTTTGTAGTTTAAACTTGAAAAGACTACAAACACGGTTACAGTAAGCACAAATTGACTCCAGTGTTGTGAGAATGCTGCCAGTGAGTATCTGGAGGGGAGCCAGCACCAGCTGATGAACCCCAGAACTCCGTGAGTGACAGAGCCTTCCACTACCTCCTTCTGTTTTAGGCAGAGGTGGGAAATCACTCTGGGTTTGTTTCGTTTTGTTTATTTGATTGATTTTTAAAATAACTGCTTTTTTCCGAAAGGACTCTGGGGCTGTGAACAGCTTGGCTTTACTTATGAGAACTACAAAAATTGCTCTGCAGTGTTTGCTTTGAAATGGTTACAGTGAAATGTATTGCTGGGTTAAAAATAGCATTCAGTCCTTTAAAAAGTGACTCACAGATTGAGATTTGGTGGTGTGAGTAAGGGGATTGCAAAAAGACCGAGTGTATGATGTGGCTCTCTTGTGTTCCTGGGGTATTCCCTGGCATTTCAAGACAGCCTGAGTTGTGGCTGCTCCTTCCCTCCTCTCATCAAAGGGACTTCCACAGGCAGGAAGTGAGTAAAAAAGAACTGACCTGGTCGAGAAGTTGTACTCGCATTTCTTCTTTTTTTTTTTTCCTGTTGTTCCTTGAGGTACTTTGATGACCACAACTTCCTGACCCAGCTCACTTGCCCGGCCGTGTGGCCGTGGGCTCAGTCCCCAGGAGGAAGCAGAGAGTTGGGAGAGTGTAACTGCAGTCCTGCAACAGTCACAGGTGCTGTGAGGCTCCTCAGCTGGGACCTGGCAGTGTGGTCAGTAAGTTCTTAGCACGAGCCCCTGCTGCTAGAAGCAGCTGCACTGTGGTTTGGATGGAGTCAGGCTACTTGTGGTGAAGGTAGCAATGAGAGGGGAAAGGTAGCTCTTTTTTTCTGCCAGTCCTGTCTTAGATTGATGATGTAATTTTTTTATTTACTTTTGACAGCATTAAATGGACTCGAGCCATCTCTGTGTCTCTGTTTTTCCAGGGAGCGCACAGAAATTGCTGTGGTTTTCTTCTTCTCGCTCCCTTGTTCGTCTGTTCTTCTCTCTGAACTTTTTGAGGAGTTCTTAATTTCAGGGAGTGATCTCGGCATTGTTAGAGGGTTTTGTAAATTTATTCAGCTCTAATTTAAAGGTAATTAGTTGTATATTGCTGTTACCTCTGCTGTAATAGGAAGGCTGTTTCAAACTTGACTGACCTTAGTAATTACACACTTTGTGATTTCTAGTCTAGATTAATTTGTCATGGGATTATACCCATTTTATGCACCCAATGGACTGATATGTTTTATTGGCACTCTTGATCTTGGTATCCAAAAAAAAAAAAAAGGAAAGCACTTTTAACAAAAAGAATGCAAATATCTGTGGAAATACACCATGGAAGGTTTGTTTTCTCTTTGGGCCACCAGCTACACTAATGATTCCTGTAATAATTCTCAGCTTCTCCCCATGAATTTTAATCTTGACCTATTAAGTGAGAATTAAAATGCACCTTTCAGGCATTAACACTGAGCTTCCTGGAAGTGTCCTTTTAGTGAAGGTTAAGTTGTTTTCAAGTATGTTTTGCTAAGATGTGTTCTTTGAATTTCAAACCTTTGGCAGTTTGTTCCAGTCTCAATCTTACTCTGCTACCCTGGTACAGCTATTGAAGGAGCCTTTATTGTAACCTGGATTGCTGAAGAGATTCTTTCTTCTTTGGTGGAGTCCTGGTCCATAAACAAAGCCTGGCATGTTTGAAAATTATTTCTTTCTCCTTTTTCTTGTATTCTTAACTTTAAAAAGAAACAAAACCAACATGTAGATTTTTAGAAAACACCTCTGTGGCTTTTAAGGTGTTTATTTAAATTTGCAGTCAGGAGTGTTCCCAGCGCAAACTTAGTGAAGCTGAAGAACTAGTTTGTTGGGTGTGACTGTTTGTAAACAGAACATAAATACATAAATGGGGTTCCAAAATCTGCTCAGTAAAATAGATTGCTCTGAAAGATGAATAAGGCCCTCGTAGAAAACCTCTGTAGGATTGTGTCTTTCATGGAATATTTCTTAGTCTTTGGAAGGAGTAGCAGGGACAACTGTCTTTCCAATGTTTTTAAGAGGACAGAGGGAAAAAGTAGGTTTTGCCACAAAATGAGATGGGTCACAGGCCTCTGCTTTCCTGCTCTCATCATCCCTGTATCATGAGTCAGGATAGTGAAGAAGGTTTGGGGTTTTTTATATCAAGTCAGCTTAAAAGTGCAGAATTTTTTCTGATGCTGAAAACGTCCCTGGTTGTGGGGGAAGCACAGCAGTACAAAGGGAAGAAGTTCTAAAGGCAAGAAGATAAGAGAGAGGTACATCTCTCTTGGCTGTAGGCTTACTGTATTTAGAGGAGAACTGGAATTTTGAAATACGTGATTAAAAGGAATAAACTTGATGTAAAACCTGCTGAAGGAAAGTTTCTGAAATAGAATCATTGGCAGGTCTGATAGTAAATTCTTAAAACAGAGTCATTTAGGTTGGAAGGGGTTTCTAATCCAGCTCCCTGCATAAATTAAGGCAGGAGTAATTTAGTTAAGATTGTTCCAGCCTTTAACACCTTTCTAGGTAATCTCTTTCCACATTTGACTGCACTCAGTGATTTTTTTGTTTCCTCCCTCCCTTTAAGCTGGTTGAAATTTAGTTTCCAGTTTGTGTCTGTTGCCTGTTAACACCTCCGTGTCCATCATCCAGAAGAGTCCAGCTCTCTCTTCTGCTCCCTTTCCTTAGAGAGCTGACAGTAATAAGGATTCTTTAGAGCTCTTTTCTTGACCAGATTGTGTGAACTCAGATCCATCCAATCTTCTCACTGTACACCGTGTGCTGCTGCCATCTGGCCAGCCTGGCCGCTGGGCACGGTCCAGAGTGTCCGTGTGAGCCCAGGACTGGCTGCACTGTGAGCACGGGCTCACGGGTCCTGAGCAGAGGGCACTGATCCCTGCCTGGACCTGCTGCTGCTCTCCTGCAGACAGCCCACGCTGTGCCCGGCTGCCTTGGCTCTGAGGATGCACCGCTGAGTTTACAAACTTTTCAAACTTTTCTTTTCAAACTTTGGTCCGCTGGCATCTCCAAATACTTTTCTGGAAAAGTCACTTTTTATCTAGTTGTGTTCGGCCCGTCTTGTCACGGGAGGTTGTTCTGTCCCTGATACAGGACCCAGCACTCGCCTTCACGGAGCTTCCCAAGGTCTTGCTGTGCCTTTCTCCAGCCTGTCCAGGTCCCTCTGAAGAGGAGCTGACCACTCCTCCCACTTTGGTGTCACTGGAAGCTTACTGAGGATGCACCCTATGCCATGATCTAGAGGATTAATGAAGATGTCGGGTGGTACTGGTGCTTCCAGTGGTGCTCCCCAGACTGCAGCTGCTGGGATGGAGCTTGGTACAGCTGGTGGCTGTTCTTTCAGCTCAGCAGTCCAGTCAAATTCCCAAACCCCTTCCTGCTCGCTTACCCTGGGCCTGTCTCCCCAGTTTGGCTGTAGGGATGCTGTGGGACACTGCTGTCAATGGCCTTCTGTGTTCAGTGCTCTTCCATCACCTGCCAAGCCAGCAGTCTGCTTGCAGTAAGCTCTTGTGTTCACCAGGCATCATCTGCCCGTGTGAAATCCATGCCAGCTATTCCCCCTCATCCTCCTGTGCTCCTTGAGCAGGGCAGTGCCTTCCAGGAGGATTTGCTCTGTGATCCTCTCACGGACTTAGGTCAGGCTGGCTGATCTGAATTTTCCTGAATCCTCCTCCTTGCTCTTGAAATGGCGTCTGATATTTGCCTTTTTTTTCCAGTCAGAAGGAACCTCTCACAAGTCTCTTGGCCTTTCAAAAAGTGGTAGAGCGTGGCATCTCAGCAGCACTGGCCAGTTCCCTCAGGATTCTTAGACACAGCCCATCTGCTTACATAGATTGTATGCTTCCAAGTTCCTGAAGTGCTTCCAAACTTCATCTTTCTCTTTTGGAGGTAACTTCTTGCTCCAGCAGACTGGTACTGGGCTCAGGGGTCTCCAATGCTTGTCAGTGGACCTTGCTAGTGAAAACTGGGGCAAAAAAGGTTATGTGTACGTCATCCTTTTCCATGTGCTTTGTTAACAGCTGTCTTATTCCACTGAGCACTTCTTCCTTCCCTTTCCTTCTGCTGCCGATGCTGATTTTTCCTGATGCCATCCAAAAGCCTGTGTCTGGTGGCCTCTCCAGCATCTGCCTGCAGGGTGCTTCTGCAGCTGAGCTCAAAACTCTCATACCCGGAAATAGGTAAAACTTGGAAATTGCAGTGTTGGTTAATAAACGATCCTCACCTCAGCTTGTGGTGTTTGAGTGAAAGGTGTCAGTTCCCCTTAAGCAAACAGGAAGCATTTTCAAGCTCTCGTATAAGAGGTTAAGTCCTGCCTGAGGTGTACAGGGCAACTTGGACCAAGGAGACAAAACAAGGAGGAAAATGATCCACATCTCTTCTCTTTTTTGTTTTTTTCATTTTCTTCCCCCATCACTAAAATAACTAACTTCATGTAGTTATGTGGCGTTCCTTCCCCTTTTGTGTATCGTAGTTGAAAAGGAGATGTTAGTATTTAGCAGCAAGATGGGTGGATAAATACTTGATGCCAATCTGTACATAAATGCTTTCAGCTGGAATTATTTTTTTTTCCTTTGATGCATAAATCCATTTTAGAAATCATTGGGATAACCTAAAATTTTGGGAATTGGAGCATTTTTTATTTAAGAAAAATAAAGGGATGAGTTCTTGAGTTACAATCTGTGTAGGCAGACAGTGTGAAACAAAGTTCTTGGTTAGTTTAAATCCTCTGCAAGTGCTTGATGTTTCCAGCAGTTTCCTAAGTGGTGTAGGAGTGATTTGTGCTGATGTTGTAGTGACTTAGTGGTATCAAGGTAAAGCCTTGGGTACGTCAGTTCCTGTCTGGCTGTTCTGTCTGAGTAGGGCTTTGCTATCTGTTTGGCCTAGAAATACCCTTTTTAGCATGGCTGGGAGTTCGGAGGTGTTTTCTGGTGTAGTAGGAAGGTTTTGAAGTGGGAGTTACTCTTTGATGCAGAACTGCACGGGAACTATGGTAATTAATGGTAAAATTGCAATCTGCACGTTTGCCTTCACGTGTGATCTTGCATTTTACATTAGGCTACTGGCCAACTCTTAATTAGTGAGGCTCATCACTAATGATGGTGGGCAGCTTCCTGTCTTAGTTGCTCCAATTCTTGCTATCTCCCACATGGGTTCTAACTAGGGAAGAAAAGGTAAACGGGCAGAAAAAAGGAAAGTGAAAGATGTTTTTAAGAAGCAATAAACTGTCAGAACAGGATTTGAGTCAGTGAGTGAACCCAAGAGTGGATCTTGAAGGCTGAATGGCTTGGTAAGGTTCCCCTGTCAGTCTGGGGCTTAGAAGTGAGGTAACTTGGTCCCTGTCATCCACTGCATCAGGGACACAGGTGAGGAATGAAATCAGAGTGAATGGGACTGCCAGCAAAGCCCTTTCTCAGCACTTGCTCTAAAACTTGTGTAGTAGTAATTCTTTTAATGAAAGGATTTAGCTTGGAGTAACCAGTCATGGTCAATCTCTGTCTTCTCTTGCAGGCAAATAAATACAGCTGTCAGAATGTTTTGTGTGTGTGTGTATATGTTTATTTATTTATTTATCTATTTATTTATTTATTCATTCTTTCATCACCAGAACCTCTGTTATACTGCGAGGTGTGATGGAGTTTCCAGAAGACAATTTCTTAGTAATTATGGGATAGTCTTGAGGTGGCACTTCTTGTCAGTGAAAAGTGCTTCCTTAAACCTCTGACTTTCAGGGTGTTGAGCTAAGGTAAGAAGCAGTGCTTTCAGTTCAGGTATTGCTGACCTTTCTGATGAGCTCACGCCTGTTGTACGTACCTTTAGTCACACAACCAGGTTTTTTGGGGGTAGAAAGAAAATTGCAGATGCTGATCTGTTGCAGTTGTCCATACGTATGACTTAATTTTTTTGGTTTAGAAGGAAAAAGAGTGAGAGTTGAGGCTTTGTCCAAGAATCTCATTCCAAGGACTGACTTTTAGTGTCAACTAATTGTACAGTTAATTTTGACAATCTTTGCTCTGGTTTAGGGAAATGGGTCGTGTTCTGGTAAACTGGTTTTCATTTTAACCAGAAATGAATTTCCTTCTGTGCTCCCCACAATGTTTTATTTGAGAAGTGGTTACATTGGAATACTTTGCTCTTCTGGTCAGAATTGCTCATGTGGTGTTAGGGCTTCACAGTGGTGTAAGAGTGGCTTGTTTCCAGGTGGTTTTGAATGCTTTGGTTATAAATTCTGTAGCCATCTGCCTTTGCTGCAGTTCCCCCAGCAGAAAACAGTTTAAAGAAGTTCAATTTAGATATTTTGACCTGATTACTAGAGTCTTGTTACCTGCTATTTCAGTTTAGTAAGACAGTTCTAATTTGTACTTCTATTGTGTATGCAAAATATTACTGGTTTTTTTTCTGAAATTAGACAAAATGATTGTGCTGAGATCCACAGATCTGTTGCAGTACACAAATTTGTGTATTGTGTATGCATATTGTATACATATTGGTATTTTTAACAAGTATGTTACAATTTTAAAAGTATGTATGTGTTATTTTCTTCTTGTTTTCTAACTCTTTATTCTTGTCCCAAGATTTTAATTAAGGATGAAGGCTATGCTGTGCTTTTTCAGTGCACAGGCATCTGCAGGCAAATCGGTGTGAAAATAAAATGCAAATATTCTCAGTGTAGTCCTTTGTCTCTCCCTGTGTGTATTTAGATACAAAATAGAAAGTCCAGAATTTTCACTTAGGAGTCGGTGGAGAAATTTAATAGCCGGCTAAAATTTGAAAATAATTTGGAGTATTTGTCTTTGTATTTAAATGAGATATTGGTGTATTTCCCTTTATTAAGAGTTTGAATGCTGCAAGCTGGTACTTTTTCCTTAGAAGCTTGGAGTTTT
>VYZQ01061247.1:0-15300 GCA_013400655.1 Mystacornis crossleyi | reverse complement strand
CCATTCCATGATCCTGTGGTTCTTCAGTTCCAAAGCAGTTTGTGACTTCTCACCTGGTCAAAACCTCTCTTCTGGAGGGATGTGAGAAAGGTGAGCATAGGAGGGACTGACCAGGCCCAATGGGAGATCACCTGGGCCTCAAAAACCCCATGATTTAAAAAAATTAGGTCCACAATACCCCAAAGGTTACCCGTAGAGTCTCAGGCTGAACGTGGAAACCCTGACCTTTAATCACCAGCCTGTTCTGGCCCTTCATCTTCCACAAAAAGTGTTGTGTGAAGGTTAATGTGGGATTAAAACAGAGCTGGTCTAAATGCAAAGACAGTGAGAGCTGAGCTAAGCTGTGCTCAGGCAGAATCCACCCCAAAGTGCTTTTCTTTGCAGCAGGAACACGGCCTAATCCTCTTATCCTTGGAGTTGGAGGTCCTGGACGAGTGGGAACGGGCGGCTCCATTCAAGGAGAGGATTTGCTCTCCGAACAAGAGGACTCAGGCTGAATATGCAAATCATCAAATGTTCTCCTGATGGCTTTATGAGGGGATTGCTCGCTGCAGGCTTTAAATGAGGCAAATTTCAGCCTCATTTCCACTGCCCTCGTGGGCCTGGACAACCCTGAAGAGCCTCACCAGCAACCACAGGCACTTCTTTTTAAAAGTCATTTCGGAGTCGTCGGATTTTGTCAACCACGACATGAGCAGCACCACCATGATGAGGGAAGACGGTCATCCACCACCTGAGATCACATCAGGAATTTTTGTTTAAAATTTTTGAAGGCTCTTCCATGCCACTGGATTTCTTCCCACAGCTCTGTGTCTCCTGGAATGAGATGCACGGAATCAGGAGACTGAATCACAGCATCGTGGAATGGTTATGGTTGGAAAAGACCTTTAAGGTCTTCAAAATGGTCTGAAATATTGCAGTGAAATTTGACATCATTTACAGCAGCTCAGGTCTCCCCGAAGGCTCACACAAAGGTCCCTTCTGGAGCCCTTGTACATTGATTTTTCAGTGTGAACACCAAAGGAAATGCAGCATTTGGGGTTTGTGACTCACTGTGTGCATGTCTGACGCTCTGTGGCTGTCAAAAAACAATCCTCAGTGTTTTCTTTAGAATCCTGGACTCATTAAGGTTGGAAAAGCTCTCACATCAGCGAGTCCAACCATTTACCCAGCGCATTTTCATGGGTTTGGTGCTCATTCTCTGGAAAAATAAATGGAATTTAGAGGTTTTCAGCACTCCCTCCCCTGTGCAGTCCAACATTCCCAGACCTGGTGGGACTCAGCGCTTTCACACCCCCCCTGAATTAAAAAACCACAGAATCCCTTAAAATACTGCACCATTAAATTTGTTGCAGCAACAAGTGATGCTTTTAGACATGAAACATTTGCTGTGTTGCTGGAGATTAACAGAAGTTATTAATCCTATGGAAGTCTGCATTGACTAAACTCAGTGTGGGCTGAGATACGGCTGCATCGTAGAAATTAATGTCCAAAGAATTTTAGCTGTAAGAAAAAAAAAAAAAACTTAATTGGGTGTATTAAGAACTAAGCTCGTAAAAAAAATAATGTTGGGGGGAGAAAAATTTTTTAAAACCCCATATATTTTTCTCTGTACTGTGGCTGTTTTGAGTATAATAAGACTCTTTGAGGAACTTTCTACTTAAAATGCACTTTTAATGTTTCTCCCTCGCTGCCAGGCTTTGCAAGGTCTCCACCTGATCTATTGGAAGTGGTAACGAACTCCTGAGATGTATTTTTGAGATCCTGAGACCCCTGAGCAGATCTGCAGCGGTGACACAGAGGTAACAAAAAAGCCACTTGAGAGACATTTAATGGGACACTTTAAATGAAATTCCCCGGGGCTGGTAATGGCAGCTGAGCGCGTTCTTGCCATTTTCCCATTTAACAAGAAGAAAAGGCCAAACAAGGAGCAATTAGTCAGAATAAAATCAGCTTTGATGACATTTTCCCTCCTGAACTCTGGTATAAAATGGTCACCTGAGGAAGAACTGAAAGGATGTGTGAGGAATTTGGCAGCAGAGCCGCGTGCTCACGCACACAGTGCTGGGTAAACAATGAGCAGGTAAAGCCACTGCGGGGTAATCGGAGCATGGGTTGCTCTCTGCTCACACTGTGCTTGATTTGGGTCCAAATTTTAATTAATCTCAGCTTTTCTTTGAAGTCTGTGCAGGTTGAACTTGGTTTTCGTCCTGTGGATCTCCATGACATTGGTGTGCTCGGGTTACCCAGCTGGCCCTTCCCTGGTAAGTCCCATTCCCTATTTCCTCCCGGATCTGCTCCATTCCTCTTAAATCACTCCTTCATTTAAACTGATTTTGTTTGTTTGATGGCTTCTTTGCTGTTGTGGTTTTACTCTTTTATAAAATGAAGAACTTTCTTGTGTTAAAGCTATCGGTTAAATATTTTTACCTCATTTTACTGGAGCATAGCCTAATTTTTCCTGGAGTTATTAATAAAATATGCAAGCCTCTGAAATAATCATGTGAGCAAGCCAGTGCATATTTAATGTGGAGTGTGGGGAGCAGAAATCCTGGATGGAAGAGGGAAAAACACAAATCCCCTCTCCGTTTAATCTGAATTCCTTGCGTATCTCAAATAGGTGCAATTAGATATATATGTATTAATTTCACTTATTGCCTGCTAGTTTATAAATTAATTAACTTATTTATAATCCACTTATTTATTTAGACACAGCTGGATCTGAGTAGCCACATTTCCTAATGGATGGGTTCTCTTTCTGGCACTGATGTCATGGTTAAAAGGAATTTAATTGCTTCAACAAATGTCAAGATAAATGTCATTTATTCGGTAAATCTAGTGAAATAGCAGCTAAAAATTCAAAATACAAATTTCTCTGTGCCTGGTTTTTGGATTTCTTGGGGTTTTTTTCTTGCAAAAACTGTTTTTTCTTGTTAGGGAGAAAGTTCAGTCTGGGAAACCCCTTGTCAGTGGCAGAAGGTGTTGGATGCAGAAAAATTTATTAAACAAACAAAAAATTTGAAGTAATAACCAGTATTAAAAAAGAGCAATAAAACACTGAATTAAAACAAATCCTAATGAATTTAATGGCAGTTTTACCAGCAATTCCAGGTGTTAATCCTATGGCTTTGCATGGAATTTTTGAAGATGGCAGAATATTGCTTTTAGATGGAAAATCAGCTGGGAAATCAGGATATGATGAAAGATGCACAGAGCAACCATGGACATGCCAGGAAATGCTTTTATTTTATAATTCATCAGTAATTAAATGCAGTTTATTTTAAGAGCTGTTGAAATATGTCAAAGTTTTTATGTAGTTGGCATTTTTATCCTACAAAGTGGAAGTAAAAGGAATGTGTGCAAAAACCTGGATTTTTATCCAGGCTTTTTAAAATTCCCATTATTATTTTGTCATTATTAAACTTATTCAGAACTACTTCCAGAATTAGTCAAAACCACTGGAAAGCCTCCTCCAAATTTCAGCTTTACAGGTATTTTTGTTTCCTCTTATCTGTAATTTAAGCCTCAGAAGTTCACACGGGTTATAACAAGCTGGTATTTCATTTTTCCCTGAAAAAAAATCTCATTTTGCAGCAATAAACACCTGTGTTGTTCCAAGGAAACTGTGTCACAGCTGGTCAGCATCACAGAAAACAATTCATATCATACCCCTAACATAATTGTATCAGTATTTTAGACCAGAAATGTATCAAAAACCATGGAAAAAAAATCTGATTCTGAACACGATAAACCCGTAGAAAATAACAGCTCATCCTTTTCATTCGAAGCATAAATTGCTGTTGTGTTTCCACTTCGCTTTGTATCCTGAACAACTCCTGGCAAATACACAAATCCATCATTTTACCTTCTCTTATCTCTTGTGTTTTTTTTTTTTTTATTTTCCCACCCTGTTTGTTTGTTTGTTTGCCTTTAATCCCCAGAGCAACAACCCTTTTTATCTGACGTGCCGGCTGTACGGGCAATCGGATCCGTGCCTGGTGCTGCTGAGCAGCTGCCTCTCCAAGGCGGCCAGGGCTGAGGAGCTGCCTCTGGGGAAGCTTCTCGCCGGGTCCCTGCTCCACAAAAGGTCCTTCCGCAACGGCGTCGGAGCGGGAATTAAAAAAACTTCCTTCCGAAGGGCAAAGTCCTGAGCAAGTGTCCCAGAGCCCGGCCCACGTTTTGACGTCTGATGTTTCCATCGTTGCTTCGAGTCCTTTGGATGCTTTCCTCTGACGAAGTCCCCGTGTCCCAGCGCGTCGCCAGATGTGGATTTCCAAGCGCCGCGAGCCGAGCGGAGCAGACGGGAGCACTCGGGAAGGGCTTTGTTCCCCAAGTTACAGTAGCATAAAGTTCGGTCTCGAAATGAATGTTTTCATTCGCTTAATTCCCCTCCTCTGTCCGGCTGCAGATTTAATCAAGTTGCTTTTTGATTAACCCAAAGGTAATCCCGCGCTTTGAGGAGATGTGTGCGCGCAGCCTGGCGGGAGGACGGAGGATATAATTCCCAAAATCCCTCCTCTCTGCCAGACACGAGGCATTCCTGTGCTTTCCCGTCCCAAACCACATTTACTTGGAGACAACTGGTAATTTTAATACAGATTTAAAGTAGAATTCATTTCATGTTTCCAAAGATATGAAGGCCCACCAGAGAAAGACAGAATCAGGCCCTGCTTGTAACTTCCACTGGCTTTTTAATATAGTTATTTAAAATGACTTTGGCAGGAAATAACCTCCGGAGATGTCTCATCTCCTATCCAGAAGAATCCTGGGAAATCACTCCAAGGCAGGGTATCAGCCCATCTCCCTGTGCTCCAATTAATTGACTTAGGTAGGCAACCCCCAGCTGATGAAATGTGCCAAATCTGGGATTTTTGGGGGGAATTTCCTGTTTGGGGGTGGGGGGGAAAAAAAAGGAAAAAGTCATTTGATGTGAAATATGTAAGTGTGGTGTGGAGGAAAGCTCACCTGCTGAGTTACGCACGTGTGAGTTCCACTTGTGGCTGTGTCCCCTGAGTGTGGTGTGAGCTGTGCCCTCGGCTTGAAAATGTGGAAAAATGTCCCTGCAATGCCTTTTGCAGTCTAAGCTATAATTAATTATGATTAATTATAATAAATCACTATGTGAATGTTTTCTAATATTTCCTTGTTAAATATCATAGCTCAGGAGATCACTGTTAACCCTGCAATGAGGTGGTTTGGTGTCATCACCTCTGTGATGTTCCCCCTGAGCCCGTGGGGTGAAGTGAGCCCAGCATGGAGCTGTGCTGCTGGGACACCGGGGTTTGGGGTGATTTCTGGCTGATCCAAGGAGATCAAGCACGTTCCTCCTCGTGTTTTTCCAGGCTGAAAAGCTTAACACATCCTGGTTTTAAAGTCGCTTGAACACTTGAGTTCCTTTGGGGTAGTCTCAAGGTTGCTGAGTCGAGTGGGAACCATGGAACCCAGGAACCATGGAAACCTAGGAACCACGGAATCCTAGGAACCATGGAACCCAGGAACCATGAAACCTAGGAACCGTGGAGTCCTAGGAACCATGGAACCCAGGAACCATGGAGTCCTAGGAACCATGGAACCCAGGAACCATGGAATCCAAGAACCATGGAAACCAGGAATCATGGAAACCTAGGAACCATGGAAACCTAGGAACCATGGAATCCTAGGAACCATGGAAACCCAGGAACCATGGAAACCTAGGAACCATGAAAAAAGCCTAAGGAATGCACTGGACATTTATCATCCTTGGGTTCTGTCAGATGGGAGCAAGCCCAGGATGGCACCGTGGGGACCCTGCAGCCAGGCATTGCCCTTTGTCACTCCTGGCTGCTGGGATTTCAGCCATGGCAGATGTCCTGAAAATTTTCCATCCCAAACACTCTCCAGCTCTGTCCAGCACTGCCCAAGGAGCAGAACTTCACTGCCTTTGTCCCTGTAAAAGTGAAGGGCTGGCAATGACTCCTGGCCGGTGACAGAAGCAAACACAGGTCCCAAGCGCGTGGATTGTCCAGAGCTGTGGCTGCCCCTGGATCCCTGGAAGAGTCCAAGGCCAGGCTGGATGCGGCTTGGAGCAGCCTGGGACAGTGGGAGGTGTCCCTGCCCATGGAAAAGGGTGGCACTGGATGGGCTTTAATGTTGCTTCAGTCCAAACCAGTCTGTGATCCCATGATTCCTTGATTCCATGAATCCATTCTGCATCTGTGCACGGCTGTAGGGATGGAGGTTTTGTCCCAGTGCAGCTGCCTGCTGTGGCTCTGTCCTGCCCATATCCCCACCCAAATTATCTTTCAGGAAAGCAAAAAAACCCAAACAAATTCAGATTTACCTTTGTTCGGGCTTTCAAATCCGTTTTTGTTAACATTTTCCTCCATAATCAAATGCATTCCTGCCTTGGTGGCCTGGGGTGAGCAAGGTTGTCTTTAAGCCAAGAGAACTCTGCGTGGAGCTTGGAAAATCAGGCTCTTCCCCTCCATTTATTGTGCAGGAATGAGAGTAACTCATTCAGTGTTTTGGCATTTGGCTTTGAGCAGGGCACGTTCCAGAGGGATGCAGAGCTGGTGTCCTGCTCCAACAGACCTCCATCCCCTTTTACTGAAAATAAGGGATGCAAGAAAAATTGGCCGCTGGAAAAATCCCGTTCTTTATGATTCAGCCATTCCCTGACAGGCCACTCCAGCTGGAGGGATCTGCATGGACACAACAACGGGACCAGGAGGCCACCAAGAGCCATAAGTCACCTAAATCACCTAAATCCAGAGCCAGCCTGGAAAATGGAGATTGTCCAGCTGCCTTTCAGGAGTTCTGTCACTGCAGGGCTGATCTCGCCACCGCCACCCACAGAAAACTCACCCTGAAACGCTGAACTCATCTCTGAACTCCAAAGGTGGCTTTATTTTGGAGAGAACAGAGAGTCAGCCCAGTGGTCTCTGTCAGCAAATAAGGATCTGAGGCTGCCATTGCTGGGCACGTTAATTTTTATGCTGACAGGAACTGGAAGTGTGGCAGAAAATGGCTTTTTTTTCAGTAAAAAGGGGAGAATAGGAACAACTGTAGGGATGCCAGCCTGCAGCGTAATTAATGTGCTGCCATTAGTTTTATTTCTTTCTGGAGAACAGGAATTCATAAGGCTGTGAGAACATATTTGTTGTTTTTCTTGGCTAACCTAAGCTAAGAAAGAGAAAAGATATAAGATTTCAGAGGGTGGGAAGAGTGATGTTTTGGGGATTGAGGAGCAAGTTGGGAAGTTGGGAATGCTCTGGCCAGTCTTGGCCAAGTAATTCAGTCTGGGACTGCAGACAAATAATTTCTACTCAATTTCCCCATCTGAAAAATAAGAAACTGCCTTCACTGAGCCATCTTGAGTAAGCAGTGTCGTGACTGATGGATTTGGGAAGAGTTTTGGGGCAGAAAAGAGTGGTTTTTAGAGCTGGAGAGGCCAAGGGAGAGGACATGCAGAATCCCCGAATCCATACGGATTTTTTTTCCTTACTTTGCTCTAATTTGTATCAGCCTCTGGAGGCTTTAGACATAAATTTCCAGTGACTATTCCCTGTTTTTGCTTTGTGAGAACCATTCCTGAGCTCAGCAACCACTGTTTGGAGCAGCCAAACTCAATTTGGCCAGTTTTGATTCTAGTTCAAACTAGAAACCAGATTTCACTGGATTTACTGAATAAATGACTTTTATCTTGACATTTATTGAATCAATTGAACTCCTTTTAACTGTGACATCATAGCCATAAAGAGAATCCATCCATTAGGAAATGTGGCTACTCAGATCCAGTTGTGTCTAAATAAATAAGTGGATTATAAATAAGTTCATTAATTTATAATGCCTGTCCTGAGCCCTGATGCTACCATGAGGTTGTGGGAGCTGTGTCCCCATCCCCACCCCTCCCATCCCATCCCATCCCCTCCCATCCCATCCCATCCCCACACCTGGAATGGACCTTCCAAGGAGCAAGACGTGTCACCTGCTGCTCCTCTGCTCCCTAAAAACCATCTGTGCCTTTGAAGGAGCTTTGGGGTTACCACTGGTGAACCTGAAGGGAACAAATCCCATAAAACACCGACGAGAGAAATCTGCCCAAAGACAAGAAGTGGAATTAACACTTTCTTCTTCTTCACAGGTTATTGGCAAGGAAGGCAATTAAATATGCTGATGTAACAGCATCTAATTAACTTGCAAGCCTGAAAATTCCTCGTTGCAATGACACCCCAATACTGGGGTTTCTGATTGCCCAGCACATATTAAAGTATGGATATCACATTTAGGTTTCCTAATTTGCTATTATTTGCCTGTAGATGGTAATTTATTCCCTGAAAATACCAGGAGGAAGAAAGGGAGAAATCTCTTGCTGCTTTTAACTCTGGATGTAATTTTGACCTTAAGAAAGAGCAAGACAGATACGAGAGAGTATATTAGATGTTATTATTACCGTAATAAAACAGAGATAAAAATCATCATGCAGAAAGGCTCTAAGACAACTATTAACCATTTGTCACATAAAGAAAATAAAAATTTAACTTATCAGAGGGTCTGGCACTTTAAAGATTCCTCATGAAAAATTACTTCTAACTGTGGAGCATTTATGCAGAATGTCATTGATGAGCTGTCTGCTTGAATGTTGAAAGAGTTTGGGGGAAGATTGAAAAAATGTCAAAGATACGCCTTTTATCAGCCTGACAGAATGTTTCACGATATTTAAATTTCTTTTTGTGAGTGGAGCAATGTGGCAGGACTTTTTTCTTTAAGGAAACAAGCTGTGCTCACTGTCCTACCCCAACGGGCCATGGCTGGTGAGAACAACTGAAGTGAGGACGGACCTTGGTGACTGAAAAAATGGTACAGCTCAACAACAAACATCACTCTGGGGCTGGGGTACAGAGCAGTTTTGGGGGTTAGGGCAATCTTTCTGTCTTTGTGGTCATAGAAAGACTTTTTCTTCTAACTCCCTCACAGATTTGAAGTCACTGGGTCGATTATGCTGGAAATGAAGCCACTCTTAAAAGCTCAATCAGCTGAGACCCATCTTTCCCACTTCTTCGGTGTGAACCTTCCAGGAGACACGGAAGGCCCCGACGTGACAAGAAATGAGCTGTGCAGAGCTGCTCCCCAGACATCATCCCCAGGCACCATANGTGGATCGATCTCGGGGGCTCTTCTGCCACCTCTGTGAGGGCACTGCTCTGTCCCTCAGCTGCTACAGGCCACCAGGACGCCTGCAGTGGGACACGGTGAGCCAGGGCAAGGGCCACCCCAGCGTCACATCATCTCCAGGTTTCATCCACAGCTCCCTGAAGACAACGGGAAGCGATGGAATCTTCCACCAGTTTTGCCTCAGACGCGTTCAGGGTCGGGGTGTTTTGTGTTCACCCCTTGTGGTCAAACGAACCTGGTGAGGCTCTGTGGCGAACCCGGAGCACCTCACAGAGCTCTGAGCACTCGGAGATTCCTCTGCCCACAGAGCTTCCTCACGGGTTTCTGCGCTCTGTGCCCAAGGGCTCTCCTAGCCCGCCGTATCTTGACTGGGCTTTCCAAACTGCAGCCAAATTCCAGAGCTGGGAGCTCCTCGCGGAGCCCAGGCTGCTGTGGCTGGCTCTGTGTCTTCATTAGCATCTTAATTGGCAGCGTGACACTCGGCTGAGGCGAAGGTCTGTGAGGATGCTGTGGAAATTTATTGTTAAACTCGGTGAGGTCAGCATCATTCCGGAGCCATTTGGGTCCCCCCAGCTCTGCTTTGATTTTTTTTATAACTAAAAGTTACACCGTCAGTAGATGATGGTTCTCATGTTGCAGAGGGGTGTTTTTTACTTTATTTTCAGGTAAAAATCATCAATTAATTGGAAAGAACAAATGGCTCTCGACTCAAAGGAGGAAAGAAGACTATGTATGAGTAAAAATGGGGAAAGAAATTATTCCCATTTAATGGAATTTGAGTTTTTTCACTGTTTATTGATAATCCTCTACAATGCTGTTTTAGGATATTTTTATAGTAAATCAAGACGCAGGGTCATGATATATTTTCATATATTTCATATATTTCATGTATTTTAGTAGGAGCCATCTCCTTTGATAGGTGACATCTCCTTTCAGCCCATAAATTTTGCTGTCTTAATTTTTGAGTCCCACAGATTGCCCTTGATCTTCTTGAAGCCACCGAATGGCTGTTGTGGTGGCCTTCCCCGCTCCCTGGAAATGTGTCAGAGATATCAAATCTTCTCAGTTTGAAGTTTAAAAGGGTTCTGCTGCACTTGTACTTATTTTGGGCTAAAGGATCTCTCTCCCTGGCCCGGGGCACCTTTGGGTTCCCCTGTTATGACAAGAGATGTGTTTGACTCTGCTGGTCTTGCTGCTTTTCAGTTTTAGCCAGGTCTGCAAATTATTCCTCCTTTCTGGCACTGTGGGTCTTGTCAGCTTCCTGGAGGATGGGAGCAAGCACAGTGACAGGGATATTTTCTGCTTCTCTGTGGCAAAGTGCATCCTGTGAAATGCCATTCATTTCTCGGTTTTAAATTCATTTTTACGCGCAAAATATGGCAAAAATTAGTGTTGCATGAGACACCGTGGCACGTCAGGATTGATGGAAAGTCATTCCTCTAATTAGGCAGCAATTGGGGCTGGCTGGAGTGTCCATAATGTGAGGAGCTGTGGGGAAATCAAAGTAAAAATCTGTTGGACTGCTCGTTACTGACTCAGTGTCATGTTCGGGATCAGAAATCCTGCTGGGAGTGGGCCAGTGCTGAGTGCTGGGTTCATATTCTCTGGGATTTTCTGCTCTCAAGATTTGCAAGACTATTACAAATCCTTTATTTCTATATCCTTCAATAAAATAGCCCAATTGCAAGGAAAAAAAAAAAAACCAAAAAACAGGAAGACATTACTTAATACAATATTTGCATTCTCTTATGTAGAATCATGGAATGGTTTGGATTGGAACAGACCTTAAACATCCAGTCCCACCCTTTTCCATGGGCAGGGACACCTCCCACTGTCCCAGGGTGCTCCAAGCCCTGTCCAGCCTGGCCTTGGGCACTGCCAGGGATCCAGGGGCAGCCACAGCTGCTCTGGGAAATCAGGGTCTCCCCACCCTCAGGTTAATTTAATAAGGAGGTTCCTTCCTTAGAGCCTCTTGAGGCAATGCAGGAAAATTGACTGGAGGAGGTTATGGAGTGATTTAAGGCCCAATCCTGATTGCTGAGCATAATTAATTATGTTAACAGAGCCTGTTGGTTAATTTACACAGCCTTAAAGGAGAGAGAATAATTGGCCCATGTGGGTGGAATCGGGCTATGAAAAGATAATTCTGAACCTCCCCAAAATTGGTCTTTTCCCACTTGCAGAGGTGGGGTGATTTTGCATTTTCTGTGCCTTTCTGCAAATATTAACGATAACGTCGCTGGATTTCTCATAGAATATCCCGAGCACAAAGGGATCCACGAGGATCGTGGAAGTCCAGCTCCTGGAGGAAGCATCCTCATGGATATTCCTGCCTGCCAGGAGCTGGGCAGGCCCCTGTCAGAGCACAAACTCCACATCAAATCCACGCAGCTCAAGGAGGCCACTACAGCCCTTTGAAGAGCCCAACTGTTTTCTCTGGTTTTGTATCAAGCTGGCGTTTTCCTAAATTTCTCCCACCTAAATTTCCTAGATTTTCTGCTTTGACTGCCCGGGTGTTTGTGCTGCACTTTCTGAACTCCTCGCAGTGAGTTTTTCCAGAGTTAGGCAGGAGCCGTGTGAGGATGAGATCTCCAGGACCCATTTGCTCCTTTGCATGTCGAGCATGGTGCCAATTTGCATATTTTGGTACTTGAACTTTACAAATCACTCCTTATGATCAACAAATAAGGTGTCATTTACGTGCTGGTGTTCAGGAAACGAGTTGCATTTATCTTGCCTGTGTTCTCAGGATGAATTCAGGTGTTTTGGCACGGCGCGCTCGCCTCGCCTGCCTCGTGCTGCTCACCTGTCAAGGGCTGTACCTCTGAGCCTGCAACTGCTTAATTAATGATATTATAGATGCTGTAGCCTTAAAAACTGGATTTTTTGGTCACTGGCCTAGGCTGGATGTTTCTCAAAGGCATCTTCAATAACTCAGTTTTTTATTTATGTAAAATACCTTGTGTTTTGGATTAATTTAGTCATAGTACATGAAAAAAACAATATAATTTTTAAGGATCTGATGGCTGAAGACAGTTTCGTTTGACAAATCAATTGCACAGTGTTTAGCAGAGTTAGGGAGGGAATATATGATGTGGTTGTTCACTAATGATTATTAATAAATGAGGGTGGGCAGGCCCTGGCACAGGGTGCCCAGAGCAGCTGTGGCTGCCCCTGGATCCCTGGCTGTGCCCAAGGCCAGGCTGGATTCGGTTTGGAGCACCCTGGGACAGTGGGAGGTGTCCCTGCCCATGGCAGGGGTGGCACTGGATGGGCTTTAAGGTCCTTCCAACCCAAACCAGGCTGGGATTCCATGATTCCATGATTCCATCACACCATTTGCTGTTCCTTACAGCCCCTTTCCAGTTGTTGCCAGGAGCTTTTACTCCACGGCAGTAATTTTTTTACAGCACTTGCAGCGAATGCAGAGATTTTATTTTATGTGCAAATCATGAAAGAAATGAATCCCCCTCATTATCACGGACTCCTGGAATGGCAGGCCTGGGAGGGCTCCCACACGGCTCAAGCTGGCGTTCAGTGGTCATACAAATGCTGTTTCAATAGTTTTGTGTTATTTTTTTTTGGTGACTGCGGCACAGTTGTGTATTTTCCTCAGTTCCATGTTAAATAAACAGCCAAAGCCCTGGCCAGCAGGAGCAGTGAGGTTGGTGCTTGTTCCTGCCTGATGGAACAAACCCGGGAAGGGAAAGCAAACTCCGGCTCTCCCGGGGCTCCTGACAGCTCTCATTTCTGAGAGTCACTTCCAAAAGTCCTGACCTTCAGGAAATGGTTTGCTTTGCCTGTAAATAAAAAATGAATTCCACCCGCCAGTGGGGGAGAGGGAAGCGATTCTTCCTGCTCTGGTCATATTTTGATGCTGTGGAGCTGCAGGCAGAAATCCAGGCCTCACCCAGGCAGGCATGCTGCACACCTGACATGGAGCCTTGCAGAAATTCAATGAAAAAACGGGACCATTCCTCCTTTTCCTCTAGGAAACTCCCCCACATTCCCTGTGCCACCTCGGGCAGGATTCTGACTGATTCTGCTCCTGCACTTGGCTCTGACATCCAAAATTTTGAACTTGTCCTTTTTGCCTTCTGCTGTTCTGTTGATGGGATTTCTGCTCCCACTTGGAATTTGTGTGGCACCCAGACACTGCAGATTAATTTGGTGTCTCAGCACTGCTGCAGGGAAAATCATAACTAATTATGGGAACGATGGATAACCATGGGATGGCAGGAAGGAGATTTCCAGAGGAGCAAGGAGGGCTTAAAACTGGGTCCCGTATTTTAGGGGTATGTTTTGTCCTGCAACTTCCACAAAAAAGAAGTTCCCAGGGAGATAAAAGCCTGCGGCTTCTGTACAACATTTCGCTTTTTTTTTGTTCATGATCACAAGCTCAGCTCCTCAAATGAGGCATGGCTGGGGATGGAGGAAGTGGTAATATTTTCCCAGCGAGCCTGAAGCGGCTGCAGGTTAACATTCCATACTGATTTTTGTCAGAAAGATGAATGCCATCCTAAAAAAAGTTGGCAGCTCACAGCACCTCGGCTTTGCTACCTGAATTTTGCCACTGTGGATGCTGGAATGGCATTCTGGATGCTTTGTGGGTTTGTGGCTATGAGACATCCCTTAGGCTGATTCAGAAACGCTTTTCCTACAGATTTTAAAGCAACTTTTGGTCTTTGACTGGCTTTTTTCCCTTTTTTTTTTTTTTTTTTGGCTGGTCTGTCATTCCAAAACGCTTCTGGGAGTGAATTGAAGAGACTGGAGGGCTTTGGAGATACTCGTCACACAAAAATGAGCAGTCACCTTTTAGCCACCTCTAGTTTAACACCCTGCAGCGTCAAGGAAGGGCTGCGCTGCATTAATCCCCACAAATTCCAGCTGGGAAATCACGGAGCCCTCACAGAGAACTGCTGGGAACAGGGTGTGAGAGGTTTCACAGATTGCCCACCCTCCCGGCTATACAGATACGGCAGAAATGTCGTTTTTGAGAGACGATTTCACGGAACTGTGGTAGTTTTTAAGTGAAAAGAGCAGCTTTTGTTTGGAGCACGTTCGTGCCCTCAGCCCCAGCCTGCCGAAGCACTTTGCAGCCAGAGCTGCTTCAAATACTTTGGAAAAAAGCAGGAAAATGGGAGACTGCCCTCTAACGTCCACAGATCCAAGCGAAGGGGGCTGGAAAGCAGCACAGGGAGATGGAGGGGATAAGGATTTGCTCTGGATGAACAGAGTTGGGAGCAGAGAAGTAGAGGAACATGTGAAATTTGGGGGTTTCAAAAGCGTCAAATGCAGCTGAGATGCCAGGAAAAGCCAAATCCGAGCCTCAAATTCTGTTTGTTTGGCAAATCCCACCCCAGGTGAGGCCTCAGCCTTTTCCTTGCTGCCTTTTAGTGGGATTGGATCGGGTGATCCGCTGTGGTCCCTTCCGTCCTCAGGTGTTCTGTGATCCTGTTTTCCATGGGAAGGTGGACTCCAAATACAGAATATTTCATGCCAGTTGCTAAAACACTCAGATTAAGGAAAAGAAAAATGCCTTGGATCTGTTACCACTTCCTATTGCAACCAATGTGCTTTAAAAATATCACAGATACCCCGGAAAAGGGGAAAAGTCAATATTTGAATTAATACCAAAAATCAGAGAACACAGGGCATGGTCCCAGTGTGAGGTCCTGCTCTGGGATTTTGACACCACCAGATTTTTGGGATTTGTTTGCCCTTGCTGCCCAACAGCAGGTTTCTGTGGATCTCACATTTATTTGTGGCCACCAGTTCACACCCTGGGACCAGCGCTCCTTTTCCACGGAGAAGGGCTTGGGGAATAAACATGGAAGGTGTTCCCAAAACACTCCAGACTGCAATGCCTAATTTTGTGATCACTCAGGCAGCTCACAGGAATACTCACAGGGGAAGGACACCAAGGTGGATGCAAATCCAAACGTGATTGAAACATCAGTCACTTATTCACGGAGAAATATTTACAGTGTTTGTTTGTTTTTTTTTTTTAACTTGACAAAGGGATAATGAAACGTGTGTCCTAGGGGGGTTTATGGGCAAATTTTATTCAGAGCATTTGCAATTAATGAAGAAATTGTGCCCTCACCAAGCACTGAAAAAGGCCAGGAATGAAACAAAACCCCAGAA
>VYZQ01061245.1:8747-19853 GCA_013400655.1 Mystacornis crossleyi | reverse complement strand
CGGGCCGCGGGAGGAGGAGACTGCGGCGCACACGGGGCGCGCGTCCGGCCGGGGGAGGAGGGGGTGAGGGCAGCGGGGAGAGCCAAGGGTTAATCCCCCTTTCCCGAGGGGGAACGTGGAGGGGCTCCTGCACCGCCCGGCCGGGCAGCCCCGGCCCGCCCCGCCCGCTGGGAGCGGCTGCGGTTCCTTCGCGAAAGCGCGGGCAGGTTCAAACGGGGCCCGGGCCGTGACCGGGCCCGGCCCTCGTCCCGCGGCCGGACCCGCCGGGCAGGGTCGGTCCTGCCGTGTCCCCACCGGTGTCCCGCCGGCTGGGGCGTGACAGCCGCCCCTCCCGGGAGAACAAAGGCTGCCGAGGGGGCTCGGCGAGCGGCGGGGTTTGCCCCGTCACGCTGCTCATCCATCGCTCGTTGAACGGTGCCGCGTATCCCCCGGGGAAGTGCCGTGGCACCCGGGAGGCTCTGCAGGAATGGCTGCTTTCCCTAAAGCCTCGGGATACGTTCTGTCTGCTCGGGGGAAAGGGAAGTGGTGTTATCTGCTGTCGTTTTGTGGGCAAAGAGAGAGTGGTTTGTGTTACGTAACTCTCCGCTGATACCAGCTTTGTTGCTGCAGAGATCTCAAATCAGTGTTTAAACTGATCGGAAAATGAAGTGATTGTGAACTGGTATGTGTTTGTGCTGGGTGTTTCAGAACGATCCTTTGAATGTATGTTGTTAATAAACAATATTTTAAACAGTCGAATGTTCTCTAATTTATTTGACTATTCATAAACCAAACAACACTCAAGTTTGTTACTCAGAGTAATTCTTTGAAGTAGCAATTGCGTGTAGTCTGTATCCGTTCATTCTAAAAGTGTAGCTAATAAACTCAGACTATGGGATTTTTAAAAAAGAAATATAATTTTTAGAGAAATCATTATGTGTGTGTGTTTAAAGATGCAGTGTCTTACGAAGTTCTGCTGAGGGTCTCTTGTATTTTACTATTCTGCAACTATTATTCTATTAATTACAGCCTGATTTCCCCTCCCATCCCATTTGTAATAGGTTTTTCCTAATTGTACTGTCAAAATTAAGATATGTGAAATGTCTTAGTGTAGTATTTTATGTTAAAAATAAAGACCTTCCCTTTTGTCCCTCTCCTGTTTGGAACGTTTTCCTTGACACAGTAGAGAGAACCCAAATCAAAACAAAGAAGCAACCTAAAAACCGAGATGTGCTTTTAAGAAGACAAGGCAAGTGGGCTCCTTACTTCTTGGGTATGATCAATCTGAAGTTACAGATTGCATTGGAAAGCTTTATATCTGTAAAATGTCTTCATCTGTAGCATTTAAGTATGTGTTTAACTTCCCATACATCAATTGTCTCATGAAGTTTAGTAGAAATGCTTGCATGGATGAAATTGAGCAGATTCAGAAATAAATCCAGAACCTTAATTTGAAAAGGTCGTGCCCAGAAAGTAACTGTTTAGACTTTATTATTTAAATTACTTGTTGCTACTTTAATGCTTCATAATAAAAATGCTTGAAGGAACAACATTCTATTGAAGACTAGGCATGCATTGTTTTCCAGATTCCTTTACCCCCACATGCAATCCCATAATACATGGAGTACTGACCTTTATTTTTCTTATAAAACAGTAGTTTCTTGATGCATTTATTATGCTTCCTTCTATGTGAGAAGCAGGAACAAACATTTTTAGGATTATGGACTAGCTACTCTTGAAGCTTTTATATTCTTAACTGTGCTCCTTTTTTTCCTTTCCTATTTTTTTTTTTTCATCTGCAGCTACCTTCTGTCTTGGTTTTAATGTGCTTGATTTTAATGTTGAGTGTAATTACATTTTGTAGTGTGTTTTTTTTTTTTCCCCCAGGCATAATCTGTGGAATAGCTTTGTGTAAACAAGCAAACAAAAATGCTGTACCCTTCCCCCCAACCTGTGTGTCAGCAGTGTTTGGATGATAAACGCTTGTGGTTTATACGGAAGGGTGTTTATAGTGGTGACTGCTCTCCCAGAAAAGCCCCACTGTGTCTGCTGCCTCTCCTCTGCTCTCACTGCTTATATGGATGTATTTACATGTGCCAATATCTGCAGTCCCCCTGAAAATGTGGTAAAGGTGCTGATTTGCTGGGCAGGTTATCTGGCTTTACTCAAAAACATTGGCTATAAATGTCTAAAATGCAGTGCTTGTGCAGTTTAGGAGCAGATAGGTAGATTTTTCTTGTGGAACAACTTTGTTACTGATGTTAGAAGTTTTCATCCAGCGTAGTCTTCAGGGGAAGTGAACAGTTTTATTGTCCTCAAATAAACCGGGGAGTGTGTCTTTTGGGAGTCAAACTGCAAAAGTCCATTCCTGTTCTGGTCTAGGCCTGTGTAAATTTATGTTACAGGAGTCCTAGTGCTGCTGTTCCTATTGTGTTAAATCTTCCTTTGGTTTCCAGCTTGCTTTAGGATGCTGACCTGTCCAAAAGACCTTTTTTGCTGGGTGTTTTACCTGTGTTGCCGTATTATTTTGTCCTTGTGTTACTCTTCTGCTAATTTTTCAAACAGAGTTGGCTCACCAGGATGTCAGATGAATGCCAGTATCGGCATAAAGGAGGGTCAGGAGCACGCCGGAAGACAGATCAATGCACCCTGAATTTATATCAGCTTTAATGGTCCTAGAGCCTTGGGCACAAAGATGTTGGTTAGGGAGGTGCCTTAGTCTCCTGCACGCTCCAGGGAAACTAACGGGAGCTTTTGGCTAATCTGCCTAACAGGCAGTTTATTCATGCTTGGCAAGATGCACAGAGGCTCTGCCTGAGCGGAGAATGAGCTGTGCTCTTGACGAGTGTCGGTAGAATTGCGGGCACTTCGGAGCTGAGGAGTCTTTGTGTTGGAAAGGATGACCTGATTCACCCAGCTTTTTCTGCGTTTCAGGTACACTGGTCTGCATTTCCACTTAAGTTGCTCAGTCTGTGTCTTTCACCATAAAACTGAGCTTAGATAGATCATAGTTTGAAGGGTTGTTGTGTATTTTAAGAACTCGTTCTGAGCCACTGCTCAGAACTGCAGCAGCAGTAGCTGCTGTCATAAGTGCATGTTAAGTGTCCTGACAGAGTTGCAGAAACCAGATTTAAAAATCCCTCAGCTTTACCAAACCCCTGTTTTTGTTCAAACAGTGAAAGCATGAAGGATTTCAGTGACACACACAGTAAAGCAATCAGCCTTGGTGTATTTTGCATTCAGCTGAACCTTGGCTAGGGTAGATAAACACATTTTCCCGCGGCGTATCAGCACAATATAAAGCTGTTACATAACTGGCTACAAAAGGCACTTACAGAAGTCTCTGAAGGGAATAAAGGTGCTACCAAATGTAGGCATTCTGAGTTACCAGCTAGAAGAAATCCCAGGAGGCCTTACTGTTTATCCGTTGTATTTTTTCATGGATTTTGAAGTGTGTTTGATGTGCTTCACCAAAAAATTCCCATTTAATATGTTTGAATAATGGAATGTAGATGGGATTTAGGAAGAACACAGATGTTTGCAAAGATCACAGAAGGGCATGAGAAAATGCCTTTTTGTTTTGTTTGGTTTTGGTTTTGCTGGTATAAGGCCTCATCATAAATCTCTCCCTAGAATTTACATACTTGGAAAAGGTAAAAGAGAGAGCATTCTGTGTCTTTCTTAGCTCAGCAGCTGAAAGGTAAGGATAAAGAGAGGATCCAAAGACTGGATTTAATTAATTTGCCCATGCACCCGTAGCAGCTTTCCTGTAGGATGCTGTTGTGTACTCAGAAGTTAAAGGAGAAAACCTGTGAGGTGGAGCAAGGTGTTTTCTGTGAAGTTTGGTCGCTCTGAGAAGACACAGGAGTGATTTGTTCTTGCTTTTGTGTGCAGTTGCAATGTGTAGGACAGAAGGCTTGCAACAGTATAGCAGTTCTATTTGGCTGTTGTCACAGCTGCTAAATGCTGGTATAACATGTGTGGGCTCTGTTGTGGTTGTTTCTGTTCTGATTTTTATCAACTCCTCTTCAGGAAAGCCCTTATTGTGTAACATAGCTTCGTATCTTGGTGGATTTTGAAACAAGACAAGCGATTGTTGATGGAGTGGGAGAAGTTTCTAAATGGAATTGTCTGATTCTTTTATTTATTTTTTTTCCCTGTGAGCAGATTTTGCCTGTGAAGAATATAATATGAGGGTTTTCTGGTGTATTTGCTCTATATTCGTAGTTGGGCATTCCACTGAGCTAGTGTGTGTATAAGGAGTGGATGATTTCTTGATGCCACGGTGTGCAATCTCTGTAGAAGAGAAAATGTAGAAAAATAAGGGAATAAAGCTCTTACTTCAGTGGCTTTCTTATGTGTACTGTGGCTTAATTTGATTCAAATGCAATCCAGGGACATCTCAAAGGGATTACAAAAGCAGCAGAAACTAAATCCTTCTTATTGTGGCAGGAGAATTCTTGTAGCTGTAGTAGAATGAAGCATCAAGTGAAGGGCTGGAGCTGGAGCAGAATGCAGAAGTGGGGCTGTGTATCGCTAGGAGATGACTGTAGTTGGCTCTGGCTGGATAGGGCATGGCAGCCCAAAAGCCTTGTAAACAAATCAGTTGCTCCAGTAAATGAAATTATCTCTTCCTCCAAACCTTGTGCTTTACTTCTCAAATACAACAGATTCCAGAATGCTATGCTGAAACAGAATGAGGAGAAAATATTTCTATTGCGTGTGGGGTTTTTTGTTTGTTTTTTTGTGTGATTTTGATTGTGGTGGTTCTTGGTTTGGTTTTTTTTTTTTTGTGTGAGACAAAGCTCTCTTGAAAATCTGCTTGGAAGACCCCCAGTATTTTTTGGTAGCATGTCTTCATAAAAGGTATTCAAGCACTTTCTTCTAGTACACAATGTTGACTAAAAAAATTGCTTTGTAATTGATTTATGGATTTGTTATCATTTTGGAGAAATCTTAAAATCGATACAGATCATGTAAATCTTCTTTACCTCAAATGTCTGTAATGAATATTTCTAAAGAACTTGGATTTGAGACACTTTACTCAGTCTTGCCACTATAGTAACAATAAAAATGCTTTTTTTTCAGCTTTTCATTTTAAACTAAAACATGCATGGAGGCTGATTTTTTTTTTTCTCTATAAGCTATCTCCACTTGTCCTGAAATCCGAGGACATAGATTATGTTAAGGGAAGTAGCATTTCCTATCTTTGTGACTAAATTGCACTCAAGGAACTCTCTCTCCCCTGTTCTGTCCTGGATTAACTTTGTGGATTAGCTGATGAAAAGACACTTTTCCTGCAGGCTGTTCATGGCAAACAGTCTGTTACGCAAGCCCGAGTACTGTGTAAGCCCTGGCCTTCTATAACCACAATCATATTTTCAGTGGAGGGACAATGAGACTGACATTTAACTCCTCCAACGTCCCAAACATAACAGTCTTGTCTTGTAACAGTGAGGACGAGAATTGTACTCCTGTGGTAGTTCTCTGACATGAATTTAAAGTACCAACTACCTCCCCAACTACTGGTGCTTACGGAGGAAAACCACAGTCACTGTGGAATCATTTGTAAAATGTGTAACAGCAGAGTCACAGTTCAGCCTTGATAACTGTCAGTGAAAGTTGTATCCTGCAAATGTGTGCTGCTGGGTAGGAGGTTTTCCTTTGGTTCGTCTCCCCTTTTACTCCTCTTTGCAGTTGCATGGGACTTTCAAGCTCTTTGCTTATGTAGTGAAAAAAATTATTTCTAACAATAGCATTATAAGTATTGATGAGATTAATTTTCTTCTGCTTGGCGTTCTGGGAATTGTGTGCCATTTATATGTGTTTGTTGAAATAAATTACATCTGTGGTGTCAGTGGTATATTCTGAAGTCAAGGACAATCCAATTAGTGTTGATTGGGATTTGGCAGCTAAATCCCTGCTCACTGAGCCAAGAACATGCTGGTTACTGCTTATCTGCTAGTGACTAGATAGATCATGATTTCATGTCTCGAATGTTTGCAATTCTCAGTTTTCAATCTTCTGCAAATTGAATACTCTGTAAAAATGCAGTCATTGAACACAGCTTGAATTCTTTGTTTCCTTTCTAGTAGTGTTGTGCTCGAGATGTCAGAGTAACTAACCACAGAATTTCCCGTGGGCTGGGTGCAGGTGACGGGCTGTCACCCCTGCAGCCAGAACCAGCAGTTGGTGACACTGCGGTCGGGGGTTGTGTGGAGCTGTTGTGGAGGAAAGCTAAGGGACAGAAAAAACAAACTCATCGTAATTTTGGATACAGAGTCAGGGTAGTTGCATGCAAAACCCCATTGGACCATGGGAGACCTAGTGGATAAAAAGAGACAAAGGAATGTTACTGGGCATACAAAATCAATCACTCAGAAAGAAATTCAAGGGGGGGAAAATAGGAGGTAGGAATAACGTTCTTATCATGTCCTTTTACTGGGGTTCATATGGTGCTTCCTAGGATTTAAAACCCCAGAAAATCCATTATCTGACACTTGAATAGATCTTCAGCAAGATAGAAAATGTCTTTTTAAATGTTAGAGTGTCGGGTTGGGACTACTGGAATAGTAACCGGAAGGAAGATGGGACATTCTGGCAGAGGATTTCTCAGGTACTTGTGGATGAAAAGGGATGACAGCTCTTCTTTCTGGAACCTTGACTGCAGTTGTGGAAGGTTGTGCGTTTGGAAATGGGTTTTGTTGAGCTTGTTTGCCAGATGCCGTGGATAGTGGTGCCAGGAGTGTGGAGTGTAGTCAGACTCTGTAGAGGGTTGCAGGTCACTTCCTCGTGGTTTAGGAACCCTTCTCCATAAGACACTGGCCACTCCTCCTGCGTACTCTGTTTGACACATTCTGGTGTTTTAGGCTGCTTTCTGTCTTCTAGGTTTATCCCAGAAGAGTCTCTGCCTTATCATCTCTCTCCCTTTCTCCTTCCTTCTCTGGCTCTCAGTATCCATTTAACTCTCTTTGTCTACTCTGTGTTTTTCTGAGATGAAGTCCTCTTGGCCACTCAGTTTGATTTCTTATGGTTTTCATCTTTAAAGAAACAAATTTCAAGTAATCACACAAACACCAGGGCTAGGTTTTGTCCCTTTTGTAAATTTTGGGCCTAAAAGAACGTTTGATAGAATTTTAGTTTAAGGAAAAAAAAAAAATCTTCCTTTTCTCCCCAGTCTTATTTCTTGGAAGCAGAAGTATTTGGTGTGAAGTTTTACTGAAATAACTGAGCTAGAAACAGATGTTAAGCCTTGAGACTTTATTTGGTACATTTAGTTTGTCTAAGTAAAAAAATAATTGAAGATAGTTACAGAACAAGAGGTTACAGCACCGTTAGTGATGCTTATGGCTGTTAGCTATTTGTGTATCTGAAAAACATTGCACTCTGGTTTCTTGGTTTGTTATAACTGCACCAGTTAGAGCCCAATAAACCTTTTAGCATGACTGCTGTGTTGCTGAAGTCTTCCACAGTTTAAATTTGTACGTTTAACATGGGTGTTTTTGTTTTGGACCAAGAAATGCAGACGCTCGTCAGTTTTTGTGACTGTTGTTCTCTGAACTGTAAATCTAATTCCTAAGTGGCAGTAAGAATAAGCTGAATGTGTGACAAAATACTCAAGACTCAAAGGCAGAGTTGTGATCTTGTCATAAATTCAACAGTAATGGAATTTTAATTCTTGAAATATTGTTGAATGGGCATAGTGTACTTTTTAAGAAAGGTTAAATTAGGAAAGCTGTGTTTTTTAGTTCTGTTCCACAGACTGCTTTTCATAAACATGCAAATTGCAATTGCATAAAAATGGAAGAAAGCCACACGCTTTGTTCCTGCAGAGCTGTTTCTTATAATTAATTTTTTTTCCCAGAAAAATACATAGTAGTTTTATGAAGCTTGTGTGATGACTGGGCTGTTACTGGTCTATATTGTTGGTATATGCTATTTTTAAACCAGGTTTAATACAAAACATTCTAGAAGAACTTACAAGAGGATTTCCATTTTCTTTCTTCTTGTTTTATGGTTTGTGAAGAGAGAAGTAGGTTTGATATTTTTAAGAACATAGAATGTTTGAAAGAAGATTTCAAAGAAAAGTTGGTGATACTTTGCCTTCCTAAAACATGGATTTAAACACATGTTTCCCTCCATATTTTCTTTTGGGTAATTTAAGCTATTTACAGTCTTTCCCTTTTAGGCTGCAAGTTCTTAGAATCTTCAGCCTGTGAGAGGTTTTCTTTCTTCAGTGTATTTTGTTCAGTGGGCTGCCAGGCAGAATTTGCTTTTTGTAAAGTATCTGAGCTTGGGGCCTCTGCCTGAGCCGTGGGTTGTGCCCGGCTGGAGCTGAGGAACAAGCTGGAATTCCCTGTTAAGGGAGGGAAGAGCTGCTGCCTGAGCGTTGCCTTTGGGATTCACCCCACATTTCTTAGAAGTGCAATTATTGAATTATTCTTATTTTATGCCTTTCAGGAGCTGCTTGCTTTTGCAAAATAGAAAGCTAATTAGTGTGGGTTTCTCGTGATCAGCAAGTTTCAGCAGTGGTGGAAAGGCCAAGGTTTGGAATGGGTGCTTTTAATGGTATTTCCAAAACAATTAAGATAACGAGGCATACACACAGAATAAAAGGATGTTTTCTGTGGTGGTAAATATTCAGTTTGGGTTTAGAAATCCATGCAAGTGTTCGAAGTGCTGCAGAGAAATGTTTCTTCCCTAGGTATTTTACAGCGACTAAAACTGAAACGCTTATTTCCAGTGATAAACTCTGGTCCACTTTGTAAAGTGAGTTAAGGTAATGCCTGTGAAGGTCTCAGATTTGCCCTTTAGCTGGAGGCAGCTGCCCCTGCAGCAGTTTTAGACACTTGTGCCAGTTCTGTGCTACTTCCACACACGAGCTGAGGTTGGCTCAAGCTGCCTGTGAGCGTGCTTTACGCTGAGGCCCCTGGAGTTGTGCTGACACTACGGAGGCACGAGGCGTGTGCTCCCTTTCCCAGCTCTGAGGGGCCGATTCTTTCCCGCGGGGAAGCAGCAGAGAGAGCTGGCACATCCCGAAGCACCTCAGTAGGCTGAGGATCTGAGCATCCCGAAGCACCTCAGTAGGCTGAGGATCTGAGCATCCCGAAGCACCTCAGTAGGCTGAGGATCTGAGCATCNGCGTCACAGGACTGAGAATCGGAGCATCCCGAAGCACCTCAGTAGGCTGAGGATCTGAGCATCCCGAAGCACCTCAGTAGGCTGAGGATCTGAGCATCCCGAAGCACCTCAGTAGGCTGTCCTAGGCCTGCAGCTGGGATGGCCCTGCAGTTCAGCAGGACAGCCAAAGCAAGTGGCATGTTGTTTCAGCTACAGGCAACTGAAAAGAAAACAAAGCCATAGAGAGCCACATGTTTGTGATTTGGAATTCAAAACTCTCTTTTCAAAAGATTCTCTTTCCTGTTTGATTAATGTGCATAAATAATGATACCAGGTTTGCCACTGAATAAACAGTGTCCATTCAAGTTGTGATACTTTTGTAAGGTTGTTGTTTCAGCACTGTGTTTTCCAAATATTTTGTTTATAGTGTTTATTATTAAAAGAGATGAGATCATACGTATTTAACAAAATAATCTGGTGGAGGCTGTTTTTTTATCATTTTGTTCTCTTTTGCCACATGGCATCTTTTTGGAAGAGGCAAGACTGTCACTAATTTTTTGAGAGAGAAGAGTCTTGAAAAGAACTCAGAGAACGTGCTTTCTGCATTTTTGACCTTGTGAGATGTTTTTGCATTCTTAAAAAATTGTTTACGTGCTTGTTTGGGGGTTTCTTTTTTTTTTTTTTTTAATTTACAAAAATGTGGCCAGTGTTTTAGTAAATGACCTCTTTTGGAATATTGCAGTTCAAGAACATGTGGCTTCACTGGTCTAGTCTCTAGACATAGTTATTGATAATCATAGCTGCTCTTCTTGCTGATAGCCTAGCAGAAGGTAGCAGTTAACATTCATACTTAATTCTAATAAAAATGAGGATTGTTGCTCTTTACAGTGAGGTAGGATTTGAGAGGCCTAACTCAGAAGACTATTGTTTTCATAATCTGTTGTTTTCTTGAGAATATTCTTACCATTATTTGGGAGTTAGAAAACCCAGAGGTAAGTTTCAGATAAAAGTAATAATAACAATAACATTTTTTTAAGAAAGGCCTTAACTGGTCTTTAACCATTGTTGCTGTCTTGTGGAAATGACCTTGGAGATGTTTCATTTCCCAAAGTTGTGAGGGTTAAGGATAGGATACTGAAAAGTGAAACTCATGGATCTCCTATCTTCCTTTGTAACTGAGTTGTGTGTGTTCTGTTTATTCTTAGCCAGCATTCGTAAAGTTTTAATAAAAGTCTGTGGGTTGAATTGTTTCCCATGCCCAATTTCTTTTCTCCTTCCCCTCCCTGACTCCCCAAAAATCAGTAGTTCTTCTTGTGTTAGGTTTCATATGAAACTTAAGTCATGGCTACTAATAAAATACTCTAAAATTCTGAAGCAGAAGACTCAGGATATAGTTCTTTTTAAAAATCCCCATATGAAGTCCAGAAATGAGCAGTAGTTATTGAGTAGCAGGAAACCCTCATTACTTACTGTCTTAGTCTGGTATATACTCCCTACCTGGTCTTAACTGTTCTCTTAAAGGTTTGAAAATAGATTTGCAGAGACCAAAACATAAACTCTGTGTTTTATTAGAGTTGATTTATGGTTTTATGAAGACTCTGAATCTTTTTTTATTCTTTTGCATTTAATGGTTACTGAGAGGAGCTTTGGACTTTAGTGATTTTAATGTAGTTGTACAAAGCACCATATGCTTTCTACACTTTTTCACAGCAGATGGACCAAGATTTTTGTCAACATGGTCTTGCCAAACTTAATTAGCAGCAAATTTTTATATCTGAATCTAAGCTGTTCCTGATTGAATGGTAGGAGTCTCAAGAGTTATGTATAGATTAAAAGATCTATACATAGGATTAATGGTTTTGGTTGGCAGGATCCTCTGGTTCCACAGGCAGGGACACGTTCCGCTAGATTGGGTTGTCCTTCCTATGTTGGGGCCCCCAGAGGCGGATGCACTACTCCAGGTGAAGTCTCAGGAGAGCAGAGTAGAAGGAAAGAATCCCCTCCCTC
>VYZQ01061243.1:9965-42582 GCA_013400655.1 Mystacornis crossleyi | reverse complement strand
ATAAAATAAAGTCCAGGCCTTGAAAAGAACTGGGAGACAAGCAGGTTTAGGGTAACTGAGTGGGAAGGCTGAGTGACCTGATCTGTTTCCTCCAGTGGACTATTTCCCTCCATTTCTCCATGGGTTCCGTGAAGACAAAGTAACCCACATCTCCCATCCCAGGGTGCTTGAGGTAGAATGAACCCCATCAACCTGCAGCACCACAGAGTACAAGGGGCCCTCACTGGTTCAAAACACTTCATACAAAATGCCTTGAAAAGCCTTTATGGACATTCCAAACTGATCTGCATCACTAATAAGACATTATGAACTTTCATAGCTTCTCTTCTAAGACAAAAGGCCATAAAATGCTCCCTCACAGCACCCCTGTGAGATCAGCAGACATTATAATCTTTATTTTATTGAAATAGGAATAGTCAGGGAGAGGGCATGGGACACTTCAGAATTCATATCTTTGTGATAATTAGGTGTCACAAACATAATGAGGAAAAATCACAGGAAGTTAAGCACCTACACCAGTGCTTTAAAACCTAAAGGGTCTGGGGAAAATGGCTTTTGTTTTTTTCTGTAAGTCTCTGACACAGCAGAGATGTCCTGTATCCAAAAGACTTTTCCCAAAAGAGGTTATGCTAATAGCAGGCTATTAACACAAGCAAGCCCATCAGCACTTACATGAGATTGCAGCCTTCTACTCTGGCTGAGTGATCACTGACCTAAGTCTCCTTTTTCCAGGTGGAAACGACCGCTGCTCTACATTAGACATGACATTTCAGTGTTATTTTCACCCCACCCATGCTGTACTGAGAGTCGAGACACAAATGAGCTTCACCATCCAAAGTGTAGGACCTTTAATGGACTAAGCCGCTTGCTGTTACCCTGACACAATGGAAAATTAAGCCTCACGTGAAATTCAGTGGCAAAAAAGGCGAAAGGAGAATGACAGAGATACCTTGACAACGAAAGCCCCCTTCTGCTTTGGGGTCACTTTGGAGATGAAGGAGGGCATGAATATTCACATATATTTTAATTAAAATTTTTCTGATTCTATGAGTCAGGTAGAGGAGTTTATAGCCTGCCATGCTAGAACTGAAGGTTATTGGCCTATGAGTAGTCAAGGTGCCTCAGAGACACAGGAGTAAGAACTAAACCTCAAAAAGTCACTTGCAACTAATATTTTTTATGATGAATTTCACCTTTGTCTGACAACTCTCTATAAACAGATTGTAGCATTCTCTAATTTATTCATTATTTAGGTTCAATAGTAACATCAGCAAATAATGTCTTCCCTGTAGAGCAGTCCATTATAAATTATAATATGCAATATTTGTTATATCCATCTCTTTCCCTTTCTAATCCCTGGTAAGGGGAGTTAGGTAACAAAACCAAACAGTGTAAATTTTACAAGAATATAAACTATTCAGGATTCACTGATGGTCAGTAGATGAACATCTCTGTTTAAAATTCACTCAGCAAGCCCTCACTCTTGTAGAGCTTGAATATACAAATAAATGCAGAAGTCAAACACAGAAGAACTGCTGAACTCAATCAAATCAAAATTGACTTTCAAATTCAAATTATTACATACCTTTTTTTTTTTTTCTCCTACTCACTCCACTCAGCTGAGTAGCAAAAAAGTACTATACACAGCAACTTCAGGTCCAGAATAGTCTCATGACTCTTTCTCTCTTTTTTCCAAATTCCAGGCTCTCCAGGAATGTCATCAAACTGCGGTCTGTCCACCTGAAAGTCCGTCTCTGGCTTACCTACAGAAGCCACACTATCTACTGTGGGGATAGCTGTGTCCTACTATGTGGGATGTGCAAACACGTTCCTGGAGGATGAAAGTGAGCTTGGGAAACCTGTGCCTTTCCAAATGGATATGACATATACTCTGCACTCTTGGCCAGTAGCAAGCCCCACGTGTCCTGAGACCTTCCTTTATATTCCCTATAACAGTATTGCACACTGCATTTCAAACATTCCTGTCTGAACGATGTTGTCCACCCGAGCTCATGACGATTGGGCACCAGGGCAATAATAAGGCTTTTTTAGCTACAGGGAAATATTTAGCAGGGCAGGGTCTTCACTGCACAGACCTAGAAAGGGTGAATCTCTTTCTAAAATGCAAATTTATATGCACCATTTTGCTCCAAAGAAGTCTTGAAGTAAAAGCACTTATTGTGGATAAATATTGTATGTTCTCGGTTAGCTATAATTCGTACAAATCTTCCTCTGCCTTGAGATCTTGAGGCAGAAGGTAGCAAAAAGAGACTAATATAAAGGGGTTTTTTTTTCCCCCAAAAGAACTATGTTTTTGAAATTAGTCACACAGATCCTAATCCAGTGCCTGAACTACCTATGCTGAAAGTCAGAGATTTTGTTTTATTGAATCACTTGAAAGCCCAGCTGCTTTTTTAAAATCAAAACAAAGCCATGTAGTGGTCTCCAGCATGGCCCAGCATCTGTGTAATTGTGACCTCAGGATGTCAATTTTTTTCCACTGCTGTAGAATAATGTAATTTCATAGACAAGTTCAGCTCCTTTGTGCTTCAGTGTGAGGAATAACGACTGCTCGCTGGAGGCTGGATCTTGCACACCTTGAACAGATGAGCTATCCCCATTGGTTTCAGGCTGTCACTGTAAGCTCCTCTACCTCCTTGTAGCGTTTGCATCAGCATATGTGCTCCAAGCGTGTTTGCTGGGTGAGGCTGAAGATCAGAAGTAGCAGTCACGGCGGAGCTGTCTGCACACACCGCTTTGGGGAGGAAGTGTTGGAGTGGAGATGTCAAAAAGTGATGAGCCTTACAAATATTTTTATCTCACGCACCACTACAAGCTTTGCTTCCTGCAACGGAATGCTGGCACAATGGAGATGCTTTCATATTAACTCCAAGCAGCTTGCATGACAAAAGTCTTTGTTGCCATGTGAGCTATCAAAGCTCCCTCTGTGTTTAAAAAAAAGCGTTACAAAATTTTTGGTGTTGTTGAGTTGCTTGGGTTCATTCACTCATTCCCTTGCTCTTGTGGCCCTTTGAATTCTCTTTTCACCAAAACATTCGGGCTTAATATTCCCAAAATAGCTGTCAGCAGGAAATGTTAGGAGTTCTCAGTCTGAGAAATAACAGGGCCGTCTGTTGATCTGAATCACCGAGGGTGGGATTTTCAGTCTGTGTGTTGCTGAAGAGGAGGAGGGAGAGACAGTGGTGAAACAAGCGCCTCTTCCAGCAGCTCCCTGAGGGGTTTGCAGCGGCGTTCCTGAGGGTGGAGGTGGCTGAAAACCCTCACAAGTCACTCACTGTGCCTCTCAAGCACAGTGTGAGATGTGTAAACTGTGCACTCGTTATCAGCAGAAAGTCCTCTGCACCTCCTGAGCAAAAAATAAATAAATAAATAAATAAGCTAACAAAGAGGTAACTCAGATCAGCTCATTCTTGGACTGTACAGGGGACCCGCTCCAGTACCCACTGACACTAGAGGGAATACTCCTTCGGACTTCACCATGATTTGGAACAAGCCTCGGGTGTTCATTTGTCTCTTTTGCTCTGGAAAATAGCTAATTGCACCTGATCTTTACTTGTCAGCAAAGCTGCTTTTCCCATGTGCTCTTGGACTTGAATACTCATCAGTCCTCCAGAGTTTCTGAATTAATGAGTATGGCACAAACATTTCCTTACTTGACTTAGCTCACTCTCTCCCTCCAGCAAACAAGGTGCTTGCCATAATAAATCCTCTGCAAAAGTGAATAGTTTTGCTTCACGGGAATCTGAATAAATGTGTTCTTCATCTTTAACCCACGTGGCTCACCATTCCCAACTAATGGCAAAGGTCTTGTTAAAAAGTGGTGAATGGGGCAGGAGCCAGCCGCCAGCTGCTCTGTAGCCCAGGGATTGAGGTGCCATATGTGGTCTCAGAGTCGCACTCAGACATGGTGCTGGCTGGCCTTAAAATCTCTCCTCCCACTGAGGCTGTGGTGTTACATCAGTCAGTATTTACAAGGTGCTGTGACACTCCAGCGCAGCGTACCTGGAAAAAACCTAACCTTATGGATTTGTGCTGTGACCCACTACAACTTCTGGAAATAAAGCCATTCCCAGTCATTATCTTGGCACAGTTTCACTCATCGCTGCAAATGCTTCCCACATTTCCGAGCACAGCAGTCACCTTCCCGTGCACCCCGTCACCTCATTGAAACCAGACACGGGTCAGATATGGCAACAATTAACATGATGCATTCCCTTTCCCAGACTTAGCGCCTCAGCCAGAGCAAGAAGAGCTCAGTTTCCTGCCAGAGCTGAATTAATGAGAGGGGAGATTGCAAGACAGTCAGATAGCAGTCAGCTCAGCAGAGGAAGGAACAGACTGTGGCTGAGTCGTTGTGTGTCTGACAGTAGAAGTTTCCAGCTCCATGAGGAATGTAGGAGAGGATGGACGTCATGCTAAGCCCCAGCGGAAACAGAGTGAGAGGTACATAAACACCTCAGCAAAAAGCACTGAAAGTGCTTACAGTCATCACTGATTTGGTAATGTATATCTTGGTATAATAAGTGAGCCCCGAGATCACACCTGGCTGTATCCCCCTTGGTAGGGCACAGCAGCCTCCTGTGTCTCATTCGAGGATGGGAGTACGTTCAGAGCACAACACTGGACTTCCAGGCACTCTCCTCTATCCTGCTTTCCCTCTCTGGGGTATAAGGTTTCTCCAGATGAGTGAGTAGCAAGGCTCCTGCTAACTGCGTGTACATCTTAACGATCACGCGGAATGGTAATTAGGTGCACATACATTACAAAAAATGATCTTTGTTAATTATAGAAGGATGTTAGACATCAGCAATGCTATTTTCCGCTGAAACTTTCCCATTTATATACAACTGAAGTTTAGTTATGCTAGGCATATCAGATTCAAGAAGGTAATGTAACCTGTTGCATATTCATAAGGGGCTAATCTTGCAAGGAATAGAGATTCCTCCCCAGAAGCCTTGCTACAAGGGCTTTATACAGGGGAGGACCATGGCCAAGCGCAGTGGCAATGCCCAGGAGGAGCTCATCTGTGGCAGAAAGCAGGACTGCCCATATCTGGGCAGGACAGATACCCCACACCACTGGGAAAGCCCTACTGACATTAGTGACACCCAGGCTCTGCGAGCACCCGCATGAACGATCATCACTTGTATGGGAGTTGATCACAGGTGTGGGCCAGATGTCCCAAACACACATGGCTATCCTTGAGGAAGTTGTGTTTGTGTGCCCTAAGAGCAGGAACAACTTGGTGAAGATGCATCATTTATCCATCCTGGAGGACATTCCCACTAATTCTTCCTCCTGAAGGATCCAAGTGCGTAGAGGGAAACAGAATTAAGTGGTCCCAGGTGCTTCATTCAGCACAGAGCACACTAAGGAACTTGGAGATCCCAGAGCAGAGGAAGCTGAAGTGTACAAGTTTGGGGTGAGCCCAAGAAAGAAATATTACTTCTGTGAAGCCTTTCTCCAGGTGTTGGAAGGAAAGAGCTTTTGAAAACAGCTGCCAATGTCTGGGTATCTCCTCTACTGCCAGCATCTGAGTCCTTCCAGAAGAAATACCAGGTGAAGTCACCTCTAGCAAACAACCCCTGGAGAGGACAGAGAAGCGCTCTGCTCACTACTGCCCAGGAAGAGCCAGAAGGGAGCAAGGACTGTCCTTGGAACATCTACCCCCTCTGCTCCCTCCATGAGTTTGTCTCCCTCTCAGTGCTCACTGGAACCACCCCCACTTTGTGACCTTTATCTGCCTCTGCCGCTCCAGCAACTCCTACTTTCCTTTGGAAAAGGTGTGATTAAACAGCGGCACTGAGATGGGTGAATTACCACAGCTCTGTGCTGGGACGAAAGACCCTGAAGCATCACAGTCCACTTGCCAAGCTTGGCTCAGAGCACGGTATTACAGACTTCCCAGCAGTTACTTCTGGAGATCAGAAGGCCTGGAGAGCTGAGAAGACCAAGGAATTGCTGTTTCTTACAGGACATCTCTTCCCACAGCATACCGAGAAGAAAGTAGTATTTATAGTTTGTGGGACACAGCTTCAAGTCAGCTGGGGTCTGGCTTGTACTCAGCCTGCCCACAGCTTCTTTCCCTGGTTGAAAAGCCCTGAAAAGCCTGAGGAATCCAGCAAGGGCTGTGCTGCAGAAGTACAACCCAGGCGCTGGAAACCTGCACAGATGGTGCCTTTGGAGAGCGGGCTGTATCTGAATGCAGGCTGAGCAACGAAAGGAAACGTCCCTGCGTGGGGTCTGGTGGACTCATTGTACTGCCAGTCACTATTCTCTCTGGCTTTGCTTCCCCTCCTAGGTTGATATCTCTAATATTAATGAGGCATTTATACTCCGTCGTGGAGCCCTTTAAGAACATAAATTTACTCCTAATGAAGTGTACTGTTAAATTAATTAATATAATTTGGTTGGGGAGGGGTGGGGAGGAGGGTGGGGAGGATGATGTCTAGCAGGGCTCTTTTTGTCCCCTCTGGAGCAATACAGCAAACAGCAGCAGGCTGGATATTTTGTGCTGCCCACAGTCTGGCTAATCAGCATGGCTGGCTCTCAGTAAGCAGAAGCATGTGCTTGCACAATATCATGTGTTTCTCAGAATACTCTGGGAATATCAGTGACACGGGAAGTGACAAGAGTATCGGTGACACCGGGACAAAGAGAAATTAACTGTGAGCTGGTGAAAACCACAAAAGGAAATACATTTTCCACTCTAATGGTCCCTCCTGAGTCAAATGTCCAAGCCACAGAGTTTGTTGACCTGCAGCATTTGTTTTCACAGATGCTAAAACACAACCGTAGCCAAACGCATTGTGTCTCCCATATGTGGCGGCTGCCATTCGACCACCGTGGGTGGGTTCTCACTCCCCAACACAGAGATGAAGAACCATTACATGAATTCATCCCATGTGACAGAGAAGGCAGTTCTTACTGCTCTAAATACTAAATGATGAGTCTTAGGAAGAAATAACAAGAATAAAGTCTCCTCTCAGAAGAGCTGAGCTGAAAAGAAAGCTCAGGCTCAAGAGTGTTTATTTCACACAAGCAAATAATGAAGAAAAACCCCAATCTGCATGCATGCGCTATGGCAGGAGCAGAAAACAATATGGACCTAGAGGAATATCTGGCCACAAAAATGCAGAGATTTTAAAACACACAGGCACACAGGTTCATGTGTTCACAGACCCAAGCTGGAGCTCCTCCTGGCAGAAGAGCCTGTCAGGGACATGCAGAATTATTTCCTTTCAGTTTTGCGTTACAGCCTTGTGGGTCTTTAACACTAGGACTTCAATAATGTTATCTAGTGAGGAAAAGAAAGTGCAAAGTTCAAACAGGCTCGAATATCACAGATGATTTATACTCTGCTTGCCAAGATTCTCGCTCTTGCAGCTTGCTCCTCCAGAAGGCAGCAGCAGCTAGTTTTGTGCATCTGATTTGGTAGGGTTTAGAGGTGGGGACAAAGGATCATCTGTGCATCTTTTCAGTATGAAGCCTGCTGTTACCTGCCTGCTCAGGATGTTATCATTGCTCTCGTAGGAAGCATGCCTGGATTACAGAAGAGGCATGAACTGCATTAATTCTGCCCAGCATCTGGGTATTCAGTACTCCGTAGTGCTAATATTTACTGTGCATAATTGTATCACAGCAGTGGACACTGGACACACCAGCAGCTGTGCAGGGAATATTTGGAGATACAGCTCTTAAGGGCAGGGAGGAGTTTTGAGATCGAAGGACAGATATTTTGGAACGGATGGGTCAGTGCACAAATCATTTCACCATAAACTCTCGTTAGATTTAAGAAGTGGAGGTGAGTTCATCCACCTCTTACAGATTTTCAGCAGTCTCTAAAGATTTATTTGATGTTGAAATGGTGTTAAATATTTCTTATAGCTGTGATGACTTCTTGTTTTCCCCCATTGTTTTTTTTGTTTTTTCTTAACAGAAGTGTGCTTTTTGAACCATGACTCATTGCAAGAGGTGGAGCTCGTGGAAGCTCGTGTGGAGGAGTAACAGCATGAGCCCTGCTGGGGAATGCACATGGTCTCAACGTGGAGAGCAAACCGCATGAGACAATGCCATTATTCTGTCCTGCCTCCATCAGCTCAGGCTGTGGGGTCTGCTCCTCCCTCTGAGGACTTTGGCCAAAATCCCAGACATGCAGTAGCTGCTGTGGGGGGTCTCTCACAGCACATCCTCGTGCTGTTTTTGTCAGGATCAACCTGAGTTCTCATCAGAGCTGACTGTGTTGCTCCTCAAAATCCTCAGATGAGTAGCAAAACTTTTCCGCCTGTGAATTCCAACAAAAATACTTTGTCTGCACCTACGCATAGCACACTATCACCTCCCTGCAGCAGACCTGAACTGAAAGATTTCTGACCCAGCACAGAGTAGGGTCCCAGCTGCTGGTGGGGTCAAGAGCATTGCCAAGCTGCAGTGCCAGCCCCTTGCCACGGCTGTCCTGCCTGTCTCCAGTCCCTGCCTCATCCTGCTGTGTCCCCAGTGCCAGTCACGCCTTTGCAGGCAGGTGCCTGGCACGATGCTCAACCCAAGCTGTGCACTAGGGCTTTTTTCTCCCTCACTCCATGTAGGCAGCATGGTAATCTAATAAGCAAACTGATGTTTTGAAGGCTACAGCGTCAGCAGAGGGAATGTAGTAGCAAGGAGGGGAAAGTGTCATGCCAGCGAGCAGCTTTCACTGCGCGATGTGAGGCAGGGAAAGCTTCCAGAGGAAAAATGCCACTCCCAGCTAAAAATAAAGTCAGCCCATGAAGCCTAAATCCAACAGCTTGTCTGCTGCTAACTGAAGCAGCACTAGCTGAGAGAGAAGATATTGATCAGCCTCTGCAAGGAGGTAACAGAATGCCTTCTGCATTTGAATATATTTCATATTTACTTGTTTGTGACGGAGTACAAATTGTGAGGGCTTGGCTGCTCTGACAGCAGGATGAGATCTTTCCATGCAAATAGTAGAGTTGAAAGCTCAAGATGACACCTACCTGAGGGGAATGATTTCGTGCTTGAGTGATGGAGGCTTTGGGTTCAGAAACCCAAGTTCTGCTTCACAGATACCTGCAAGGGCTGGGTGTTGGTGCTTGACTCTCTCCTGGAATTGATGCAGGGTTTCTCTCTACCCTCCCTGCCTCCACTGCAGAGGAAACTAATATTTGCCTGCCTTGGTGTCTTGGAGGCTACATGGTGTGCTGCTTACAAAAAGAACTTCTCTCCGAAGGGATTAGAACCTGCTTTCAGTGCTCAACCATTATTGAAGTACTGACAGCATCACCCTTCCTCAGGCTTCTCAGGGACAGTGACAATCTCACTCTCCCTAAATGCCATTCGGGGGAGAACTTCAAAGGCAAAAACCTGTGAGAGACGTTTATTATGCAAACAAGCAAAAAATAGCTAATGTACACATTTCATTGGAATGAGTACATGACCAAAATCACTCTGGGGGCCTGCCTGTCACTTAACAGGCACTCAAAGTTATGTCCTCAACATTTATGAAGCCATTAGCGGTTCCCAAGCACTTTCTTGCTCTCGACCCATTTGGGAGCTTTATGAAACACCTACAGTGCAAGGTCCTGTGTACACCTGTAGCCTTCGTGGACTGCCTGTAATGACAGTCGCAACAGTGAGGGGCCATCAGACTTCCACACATGGAGGGCGAAACGACAGAAAGGAGCAAGGAGACCGCATCATACCTGAACAAAGGACAGATCTTCCTTTTATATTCAACAGCTTATATCAGATATTCCCATTCTATTTTGTCCCAGCAAAGCCCTTAAAGAAAATCACTGTTGTGGTAGAAATTAGTACCACAAAATTCACCAGAAACGATGCATCTGTTTCTGCGCGCTCCCTCTGACAGCGCAGGGTGCTGTGAACAGGAGAGGCTCCTTTAAGAGAACAATTTGCAGCAAGATTACTGCTAAGCCTTTTTCAGAAACACAGACATTTCCTAGGGCAAAAGAGGTTCCCGGTACAAAAGGTGAAGGGAACCTTTTGTCATGATAATCTCAGTCATTTTCGTAACACACCACATTCCCCGGCAGCGTGGCGAGTACAAGCACACGAGACTCGACGCCTGCTGGAGTCGTAGCAATGGGGAGAGAAAAGCTTAACACTCATGGCACTGTTCCCCGTATTCAAAGGCTCTCAGAGGAAACTGCCAGGAAAGCAAATATGGTTTTAAGCGGGGATGTCTCCAGAGACATACGAATCTTTTTACTGGATGTTCTGAATACAGTTGTGAGTCTCAGAAATCCTGATAAGAAAGTTCCTGCTGAGATGTTCTGTTGAAGTTAAAATGTCTGTACGGAGCCACGGGAAATCAGCAAATAAAATGTGCATTAGAGACTCATCATGCACATTTTCAAGTCTTTGGAGAATTATATTTCGTGCAGAAGAGGAAGAAGAATTTATGGAGATTTACGGAACCGGTAAACATATTTATTTTGATTATGAATATCATAGCCATGTATGCTGTACATGAGTACTAATCCATGCATTAAGCTGTGAGGATTTTGCTGTGTTTTTCTTGGCTGTTTAAAAAAAAAAAGAAAATTGTTTCACTGATTTGTGACCTCATCCCCTTTACTCAGCCATGACCCCTGTACTCAGCTCCTGTATTCAGCTGTAACTCAAGAGATTTCCAAAGCATGAGGATTTTCAGTTCCCAGGACATACCTTTAATCCACCTCTAATTTTAATGAACCAGAAACAGAACAAGGAACAGAAAAAGGTGATTGCAAACCGGGTCAGCTTCTCCAGAGGTTCTCTGATGGCTGGGGACTAGGAAACCCAGCTAGAGGATAGCAGTATGCTGCTGCCATGGTGCCCGCAACTCATTTTAGCACAGAAAACTCATTTTAGCACAGAAGCATCTTGTGCTTCAAATACCCACTTTGGATGTGCCTTTAGCACACGAGGCAGACAGTGACACTCTCAAAGTGCTTGTATGCATACTGTTTTTATCTACTGTCATCAAAAATGTAAAAAGTGGAGAGGAAAAGGGAGAGATTTGGGGATTTCTCTATGAACAAAATCAGGTTTAAGCTCTGTTCATGAAGGGAGAAACTGACACAACTTCCAGGGCTGTGGGCTAGGTAGACAAAATCCAGAGGATAGAATCATAGAATCATTAAGGTTGGAAAAGACCTCCAAGACCATCTAGTCCAACCTTGCCCTCGAGGCAAGGTCCATAAGCCCAGGATCTGAGAGGAAGAAAAAACTGACATCACAGTCACCAGGCTTCTGCCTGCAATGGCAGAGGAGGGAAGACAAGCAGAAAGGAGGCATTCACACCACGTAGTCTCGTGGTGAGGGCAATGTGGTGCTGCCTGCACCAGCTGCCTTCCCTTCTTTCCTACTCCACCCTGCCCTGATGCCACCCTGGGAAAACAACTCCCTGTGCAGCTGGGGCAGCTTCATTCCGGTACACGAACCTCTTCATAGCTCAGGTGGGAACTGGGAAGTGGGAAAAGAAAGGGAAATCCAGTAAGAAACCAAGGTCCAAAAAGTGCAGGACAGCAGAAATCTCTGAGACATGTTCGCAAAACACAAATGCAGCTGCAGGCTGCAAAAAGTATGGGGTCAAAAACAGACTTTGCTTCATCAAATGGTTTTTTGGAGAAGAAAATGGACATTTGTGGTGAAAGGAATGCAAATGATGAAATAAAGGTGAAATGGGAGAAAAATACCATGTGTTTGTGTATAATTTTTGTGGAGATGGGACAACAGAGGACTTTGCTGCAATCCCTGAGGAGGCTGGCTTTCCCTCTGAGGCAGAGGGAATTCATGTAAACAGGAAACAGTGAGCAGCTCGGTCATCACAAAGGTATAAAAAACCACTTTGGCCTGGCCCTGATCTATATAATGACACATTTATATGGTCGAGATAAGACAATCCAGAGGCAGTGACTTTGCTCTAATCTAGCCACCTGATTAATATGTCTGCAGTTAGCAGGACACAGGACTCAATAAAGGCAGGGAGTGGGAAGGAGATAAGCAAGGGCGCAGCTATATGTTTGTTCAGGTGTTAGTATGACAAATATTTTACACCTGCAGTCTTCCTTTGTTTTTAATAAATTCCCCTTCCATTAACTGAAGGTTCAGGTCTCTACTGCTGCCTTTTCAGAGAAGCAAATAAATGGCTCTTCTAGCATCAGGGCTAGGCAAAACAAGAGGCTCGTTTATGTGCCCCATGGGCACCCCATAGCCAGGCAGCCAGGCAGCCTGAGAGACATCTCACCGGGGCAGAACTAATAGAGAAATGGGAATTCCTGGGGTAAACTCTGCCTCATTTTATGAGCCAGTTTCTCATTCAACCCACACCAGTAAAACCCCTCAGCACTGTAGAGCTGATATCTGGGAGAAGCTGTGCTGCCTCCAGTCTCAGTGACTGATGGGAGCCCTGGGCAATAAGGATCCTTGAAAATCAGCCTAGTGGCTTTTGCACTTTTTTCTATTTTGTTTTCAGGGGATTTCCTAAAATGGAAACATTATCTTATTAATCTTTCAGCCACAACAGTCTTGGAGCAGATTTTTGGCTTATTTAAAATAATGTGGTATGTCAGGCAGTGCCTAGCTAATACACAATAAACTCTATTTAAAAAACTAAGTTGATAAAAAAAAAACTGATTTTCTAGATCTTTTATGCACTTTAGAATCACTTAGCATCACGATAATGGTATACCAAGTGGTGTAAAATTTACTAGGCATTTTTTAATTGGTTTTTTTTTTTGTATCAATGCTAAAGACTGCAGTTGGCAAGAAAAGGAAACCGAACCACGATAAATGTCCTCTATCTCTGTGAGACCCAGCTCTGCTGTGGACCTTCTCTCTCCCCATAGTCCACCTGAACTTTTTAAGATATCAAGGCAGACTAGATCCCACTTCCTTCTCCATTCCAGGGAGAATAAAGAAGATGGGAGATGAGACATTTAACCCTGGCTCACTGAGGCTTCAGGAGATCCCAAAGAAAAAGTATGTGTCTGCCAGTGAGTATGCTTTGGACAGCCCATAGGAGGGGATCCTGGATGACTTGTTATCATTCTGCTCCCCATCACCATTCCTTTCTAACCCTGACGGAAATACTGCATATGGCCTGGCTAATGTGTGGGACAGACTGACAGTCCTTGGCAGATGGCAGCAGCAGCTTAGCAGCAGGGGAAAAGAAATACTCAATTAAAAAATCTTCAGAAAGGATAAGAGGAAGACTAAATTTTCAGTCGTAATAAAAACACAAAAAGATTTAGGTTCATACCATTTCCCTTGTCCCATCTCTGTCTTTTGAGTAAGTTCAGTGAAATCCTGTCCCTGGTTCTGACAGGAAGATTTCCACTGATTTTGGTGGGGGTCTACAATATCCCCCTCTGCATATTCGGACTTTATGTCTGCTGTACTTTTAGCACGACTGAAAACTGTGTGCCAGAAAATTGGTGAGGGCAATCTGGTGTAACAGCCATACCCAGCTCAGGGTCTGGTTCTGCCTTTCTAAACTGCCTTTTGTGGCTTCACAAAAATTCTGGCAAAACTGACCACAAAAATGAAAGGGTGTGAAGAAGCAATTTAAACTCCAACATCTGCTGCAGCTTTCAGCAAGATGTCAGCAAAAGACTCATGGCAGCATCTGATCTCTCCTTCCCCCCCCTTCCACACAAGAGGCTGCCTTTGCTCTGTATCCCATGCAGGACAGTGACCAGGACAATCCATCCTGCTCTTGGCAGCAGTGGCCCCATAGAAGCAGTGGTCAGTGCAAGCTCTGGGTATGTTCCTCTGCGTTGATGCTGTGGATGTGAATGCTCCTTCTTACTTAGAATTAGCTTCCATCCATCCTGGTTTGTTGTTGGTGCGAATTCAGAAAGAAGCGTCGTGACCAACAGATGATACAGGGGTGGTTTAGTGAACTGGGAATGAAAGCAGTGAAAGAAACAGGAGGGGAGAAGAGAATTTCTTCCACAAGAGAGAGATCTTCACAGTGAAATAAGGGACATCTGGCCGAGACGTGGTTTCATCAGCAGAGATACCAGCAGCACAGCATGAGCTTCCCACCAGCTGGAAAAGGCAGCATGTATCCCTGGTTCTGGGTGTCCCTCTGACAGCTCTGCAGAGAGCCACTCTGCAGCCCCACGGCTACATCTGCCCTCCTATTGTTTTCCATGCTCAGGAGATCAGCCTCACAGAGATATGCCTGTCCTCATGTCACTCACAGCGCAGTCGTGCCCATGGATCCATTCGAGATCTGGCTTTTCATACTGGCTCTTATTCAGTTGTATAATTTCTTCTAAACAAAGCCACCCATGCTGCTGGGGGAAGGGTAAGCAAAATGAGCTATTACTCTGGAGAGAGATAGAAAACAGAACAGGATTCCCCACAGAGTTATGAAAATGGCCAGAGGCTCTGAGCAGAAGAGATCAGAGTCATGGTGTGTCTGCACAGTGCCCAGTCCCTGGTGCAAGGCAGTCGGTGCCCCGGAGAGCGTACCAACAGCTATTCCAGCCTGGATAAGGCACTGTCTGCCAGGCACACTGTATGGGCTGCAGCTTCTGTAGTAGCTAAGAGTGGGGTCTGTGCTTCAGTAAGATACTGTTTAAACGCAGGAAATCTTCAAGGCCAGAAAACAAAGCAGGATTTACTAAAACACAGCGTATTTCTTGCAGGGCATGTCATGTTTTTCCCAAGTGTCTTACCAGCCTACCACCGAGGCATCATCTCTCTTCTTCCCAAACCTCCTGGAAAAATGACCACCTGGTTTCACCTGTCTCTTTCTTGGACATTGAGATGAGAATGGAAAAATTTTGGCAGATAATGCATTGAGCTTTCCCGCATGGATTTTTCAGTATTGACACTCTGCAGTTCTGGCCCCTTTTTTATCTAGCTTTGCACGTGTGAGTGTGTCTGAGGGACAGATGTGTTTGCATGTTTTCAGCAAACAGATAGCTTTAATTCACCTATTTCCGTATCAATCATGGCAGAGGCTACAATTGCCAGGCGCTCCCGACAGCTGCAGTAGATGTGAATGGCTTGCAGCAACAAATCTGCAGGGGACCAGCTGAGTACTGCTGGGCTGGATACCACCTCCGTGCCAATGCAGAGACACCTGCAGGTCCCCTCCGGGTGTCCCTGTGCAGAAAAGCAATGGCTGCAGGTTAGGCAGGGGGCAGGCAAGATGGAGCTGGAGGTGATGAGCACCTTCACAGAAGAAGTGATTCTGCTTTGGGGTCCACTGGGGTGGGCAGCAGAGAGGTTCATCCACCTTCTGGCTTGAAGCTGAAGCTACATCTTTTCAGGGCCAAGCCCTTTGACAGCCACTCAGGGTGTCTCAGATTATGCAAAGGCTGTTTCCATGAAAAAGCAGAAATATCTGGACCAGGATCCACCATCTCAAAGGAGACATCACAGAGTGATTCCAAAAGAGCACAGCATCCCAGGAGAAGACAGGACATGCTTGCTTTACAGCTATACACCTTTGCAGCACTCATCCACTGAGGCAAAGCTGAGGATCAGATCTCCATAATTGTGTTTTTATACAGTAAGAGGATATTCTTCAAGTGGTGCAATCAAATTCCGGCTCAAAAGATCATGTACAAAGGAAATAAGTAATCTTCCCAGTGTTTACATTCATTACACTGAGTAACTCTGCACTAGGCCCTTCTCAGACCTAACTTTTGAAGGGCAAACACAATTTGACTGGGTTTGTTCTACTGGAAGGAAGAAAAACAGTTTGGGCAAATTAAGAACAAACCTTAAGCTTCAGCTGAGATCTAAAATTAGGTTTTAAAGTGAAAAAAAAACCTGTAAAGATCCAAGCAATTATTTTGTCTCATTTATTGTTGATTACCTCTGTCTTTCCAAACCTCAGGTTGTTCTGGAAACAGAAACAATAGGAAATATATCTTTTAAAACTTACTGAGTTTATTAAGAAGACACGGTTCAACTGACGATTGCAAGTCCCTGCAATAAAAATCAGTCAAATTGGAATAAAAGTTGACCCAATCTTTGTTTTAAAACAAAAGGTGGCCCAATTCTTCTGCAAAATTCAGATCGGAGGACAGATTTTGGATACCGTAAATGTGTTAGCTTTACAGTCAAAGTTCACTGCATCTTATTGGCAAAACAGGGCGGGCAGGAAGTTTTGATCTGGATCAGCAGGTTAAATTCCTTTTCAAGGGCTATAAAGCCCTTGAGGGATCTTGGCAGCCTGGGATACCAGGGGTCTGCATCTGGTTCTTCTGATTCTCTGCTGGTTTTGTCAAGCTACTTCCCCTTCAGGTTCTGCAGTGGGGCAGGTACATAGCCCATGCAGTTACTGGCAGCAAAAGCAGACCTGGCTTTGATAGATTCTCCCTGGGTGAGATGAAAGGAAGGGAAAGCTCACCAGGTGATGCTATCATTATCAGTCAGCTGCCAGAATCATACGGGCACATTGCACTGGACTTTCAACTCCCAGCAGAGAGCAGGGGTAGTTTTTCCCATGTATAATCTGTGACTCATATGCAATGAGTCACTCCTAACAAATAAAGTTTTTCAATGGCAGCAACACCACCCCGTTACTCTCCTGAGCATAACAGCAAGATGGTGAAGCCAGCCTAATTACCTCTTCCCCCGACCAATGATCACTCACTGGCTCTGAAATGACTCACAGCCGGCCTTTGATCCTCACCAGTCCTGCGTACACTGCCTTCCCGAGAGCTGCGGTGGCTGCACAAAGGACTTGGCTGGCTTGTGAGACTCTTACCACGCTTGCAGGGCCTGGTGGTGGGACACAGGCTGAGCCTGTCCCGTGGCGATGGGGGGAGAAGCACGGCTGGATGTGGTGGGGATGTTTTGGTGCAAACCAAATGCATCTCCCCACCGCCAGACCCCGGTGCGCGCAGGCGGTTGGGTGGGGGTGCAGCTGCGGGAGGCAGGAGGAGGGAACAGGGCTGCTTCCAGGAACAGGGCTGCTTCCAGTCTCTCTTGGCACGAACTCACCACTTCACCTTTGCAAGCTGCAACAACCATGGCAACGAGGACAGATGCACTGAAAACGAAATGGATTCAAGGTCCAGCATCAGAGGGGAGCAGTTTTTACCCATGCTGCTCTCAGAAGGTGGGGCTCCACAGTAAATTTGTGGTTAGCCTCCTGAAAGCCCCCGGGCATTGCTCAGCCGGTCTGATCTAGACAACAAGGAAATTCCTGTCCTTGGGTTTGGGGCTTCTTTGCTTTTACTGTTTTGTCTAATCTAGGGCAGGGTTTGGGGCAAACAAAGCAGAGCCCAGGTGCCCCTGGGCTTTCTCCTCCCATATGCCCTGCAAAATAGCAGCACTGAAGCCTAAGATTACACAGTTGCTGGAGAGCATGACTGGTGTCAGACGTCCCCTCCCTTCATAATCTTTAACAACTCCACATGACTGTGATCTTTGTTTTTTCATGTCATTCATCAACCAGTTATGCATGAAGAAGATGAATAAAGGAACTATTGCCCCTCACTTGCACTGACCCCCAAAATCTATATCCCAAGCAAATTTCACAAAGGTCAGTGAGGAGAAGCAGGCCTGAACACAAGGGAAATCTGGAGGTCTAGGGAGGGAGGAAGCCCTCGCTGCCTACAGGATAGGTCCTTCCCTACAGCAGTGTTCCCCTGGGATTTAATGAAGGATGCTGTTTCTCAGCACGTTATGAATCTGACTTTTCACTAGCCCTGAGCTGGGGAGCATTGGAGGAGGTCCTCGAGCAGGTGTTCCCATGCAGAAGTTCAGGGCTTCATCCTGCTGTACCTTCAGTGGTGAGAGCAGCGCAGCTCAAGGTTAGCCTGCAGCCTTGCTGCAGAGGGGAATTTGGGACATGACTCAGGGATTCTGCATCAGCCCGTCCTCTCCCCGACTCTGCCCAAAGCAGCATCTTCAGTTTCAGGAGCCTTGGAGCAGATGCCCAATGAATCCAGGATTGAACTGGTGCAGCAAGGAAGACCTGGAAGACAGTAGGGAAGAGGAACACATGCCGCAGTTCATCCATACAGCCCCCAGACTCCGCTGTAGAACAGGGCACCCCACACACACAGAATAGGCTGGGAGAAGAGTAGGTATTACCGTGATCAGGAGACACAGAGATGAAAGATATCTGATAGTGTCTGTAGCTGTGTGCCATCTTCTCAGACAGGATGTTATGGTCTTTTGTATTCTGACTTTGAGACTCTCCCCTATTTTTTTCTTAACAGCAGCATCACGATTAATTGCAAAGCACTGTGTGGGAGCACCAATTAGCACTTTCCCTGAATGGTACTAGGATATATTTAAAACCCTTCATGGGGTTATGCATATTTTTAACTCTTGGAAGAAACTTTGTTTCCAGGAAAGTACATTGCTGACGAGACCAGCTCCGTAAATAACGGCAAACCCAGCTTTTTCAAGGTGGGAATAATTTGATACTCAGACTGAGCAGGAAGCGCAGAGCTTCACAGCATATTTGCATTAGTGCCAACCTCCCCAGTAGCATAGAACACAGCACTATAGAGCAGTATTTACTCGGGGTGAGCAGAAACATACCTATATGCTATGGCAGAGGCATGACTTTTAAGGAGTGAGTCAGTTGATATTGAATCCAGCATCTGCTGCAAAACCTTCACTAAATAGTTTGGACGTTTACGTTTTACACTTTCTAGCTGAAAGAAATAGTTTCTTTTTAAAAGTCGAACTAACGCTCATCTGTCTCCCTCAGTTTGGAAGAGGCTGCTGAGAAAGCCAGGAGACAAATGTTGCCAGGTGCCACTACTACACTGCAAGTATGACAACACGCTCAAAGTCCTGACTCCACAGACCTTTACAGAACAAGATCAGCTGTCTATGGAGAAAATTACAGTTTTTCCTCTCAGTTTCAGAGAAAGGCTCAAGAACTAGAAAGCAAATGACACCATAATTAAACACCTTGGTTTTGAAGGTGTGTTGTAGGTAGACTCCTGAGTGTTAATCCTTGAATCTGAGTTTGACCCTATGACTTTCAACACTCTTACATATGGAAGTGCTCATCACTTCAGAACTGGACTCCTCATGCTGCCCAGCAAGAAGCTGAGTTCTCATCCCCGCAGTGAGAAGAGCCTGGCTGTTGGGGCCTCCTGCCTCCCTCCCTGCAGCTCTGCCACAGCACTTTGGCATGGGCTGCATGTGAGGAAAAAAAATGGCACATGATTTTCAGCTGTGGCACGTGAAATCAAAAGTGAAGGGAAACAACATAAAGAGAGACTGAGACCTGGATGAGAGAGAGGACAAGCCACACATTAATACAACTGGCTAGTTCAAAGGATGTACTGGTTTTGTGTTTTTTACCCCTAATGAGAAATCAGCTGCCACCAGATTTTTAATTTTGTGCATCAGAGCCCTCGTTGCCATCTAGAAGAGGAGACCTTGATAACAGGGTCTTGCTACACATCCAAGGCAACAACACACAAGGGCTGGTGTGAGTAACGTTTCTCCTGGGTGCCATGCAAGGCATCCTGATGAGCTGAGGGAGACAGAGGCTTCACTCCTTTCACTGGAGAGCTGTTACCGCTGTTGTGCTGCTGCTCTGCCATGTGGCTTTGTTGCCCATTCTTGCCCTAGGCTCAGTATTGCTGTTGAATTCAGTGGGCTGGAGCAGTGGAGAGAAAGAACCAAATGTGGAGCAGTGGAGAGAAAGATTCACCAGAGAAGGAGGGGACCAGCAGGTAAATCTATCCATATCAATCCAGAGGTGCAGCCTGGTAATCTTTGGGGCAGCATGCTGAGAGCATCAGGGCTCTGGTAGGCTGCAATCACCTTAACCTGTCAAAGGGTTAGCTCACATCACTAAACCTAGACTGGACCTAGTTTACTGGATCTAGTCATGCTTTGGGATTGTGGTAGTCTCCTGTCTACAGAGTGAACTGAAGGAAAAAGCCCCATAGTCTCAGAGAAGGACATGAAAACCTCTCAGAGGCTTAGAAAAGCAGTATTTGCACTGGGTGAACTACAACGACCTTTGGGCTGCATGAAAAGTTGGGACGGATGAAGGCTGAAAGCAGTGGCAAAAGGAATAGATTGTAAGGAGGGCAAATAGAAAATAGGAAGTGGGCAGGCAAAAAAAAAAGAGAGGGAGAAGGTGAAGGAGGGTCATGCCACTAACAGGAAAATGTAACTGGATCTGGAAAGCATCATTAGTGTACAACCACAATCTCAATCATTCTCATTTACTTTAACATTTTTTGATTGCTCCATCACAGTTGCTGTCCTGTTCCAAAACTTAGCAGTTCCTGTTAAAAAAAAAAAAAAAAAAGAAAAAAAAGAAAAAAAGAAGGCATGTTTAGGCAGACTTTCGGTTTTTTTTTAACTAGAAAATTTGGATTTTGGTCTACACTGCCCAGAGACAAGCACTTCAGAAAGCACTTCTTTTTCCTCCCTGATCCTTCCCTAACCCCAGCTCTGCCTACTTGATGGGCTCTCCATCATGGCACCCGCCAGAAAGATGGTAATATAAGTTGGGTTTGATCTTTTACATTTCTGCTCAATCAACCCTTTGGTTCTGGGAGAGAAACAAAAGTAAAGAGAAAAATGAACATGAAGGTCCTTGCAACCTGAAGTTGTATCTCAGGAGTCACTGAAAGATCAGCACTGACTTTCTCTGACTGCTGCCCTCAGCCCAGGCTGTACCTGGAGTCCAGAGCCTGGGCATGCAGCAGCACTTACCTCTCCAGCAGCCAGCCAGGCTGTCCTGTGCTCTCCCTTCCCCCAAACACTCCTTTCCTGAGAAACTGAGTATAATAAATTTCTGCTCTGCCTGAGCAAAGATCAACCTCGGGATTCACACCATTAAATGATAAAGTGTAGGAAATTAAACTTTGTTCCCTGGGAGCCTGTTCTGCCCTGTCTCTCTGCTGTTCCCAAAATGGCAAGTACAAAAAAGTAGAAGGAACAGCGCAGTGAGCTCAGCTGTATTTCTCTGGTCTAGATGCTGCCCCGGAGTACCCAGGGAGGCCTGACCCCTCAGGTCAGTCTGCCTGACCCAGAGTATCCAGAGCACTCCCATCTCAGTGCTGCTCCCAGCACTCCTGATGGAGGGAACTGATGGAGGAGGACTGGGAAAACTGGTGTCACAGACCAGGCTCCCTCATCCATTTCTTCATCCCAGTCCTCAGAAGGGAGTTTTCCTTTCTCCAGGAGAAGCGGGCTTTGCAGGTCGTATTTAGGCACTCAGGCAGAGAACAGCGAGGGGATGTCCTCGCTCTCCCCGGGGGGTCTCCAGGCATGCAGCAGGCTGAGATTAACCCAAATGACCCCGTGTTCCCAGGAGATGTGAGTCAGAGTGAGTCAGCTCCCATGAGACCGCCCTTTCCACTCTCAGCTGCATGAGAAACACTGTATTATTGATGGCAAGCTTAATGAGGGGGTGAGAACAGCGATGGAAAACAATCATACTCCTCAGTGGGGCACGCGGCCTTCAGTGTGCAGAAACAGCCATCTTCCTCTCTGCCCCCAGACATGGTGTGTCCCAAGGAGATTTCTGAGCAGGGCTGCACCTCCCGAAAGCTGCCCCTCCAAGGAGAAATGTTTCCTTCCTGTGCTGGATGACCAGCTTTTCCCTTTTTCACCAGCAAGCTAACCGAGACCTTCCAGGGCAGGACCTGCCACCTATGGAGACCCACCATCACCCTTTTTCCAGCCTGCAACGAGGTTGTGCTTTCTCCCAGAGAAAGAGGGGGAAATCACCTAGGCCAGGCTCCGAAGAAACACATCATTGACTCTGCTGCGGTTCTTGGGAAGTGACAACCCCACAGGAATGGATTAGGCTGCTGAGGTGCACAGCAGGCTTGATCTTAGATCTGCATGCACCACAGATATTTTTGAGGGGTTAGGGAGGGGGCGAGCCTGGTCTGTGTTTTTTAAGGTTGTATTTCTGCCTGGTTTAGCAAATATTAGTCTATTTGTGTTGATGGCAATCGGGCTGCCCCGGTTTAGCCTCTTTTACTTGGAAGCAAAAGGCAGCTAGCTCAGTGTCTACGAGATTGTGGAGTAAATTTGTGTGAAAAGATAGAGAAACTGCTGTTAATGACCCTGCTCGGGTTTTCCAGCCGGGCCAGCAGATTTTCCTTGCGGCGGCTGCCGTTGCACACTGCAGACCCTTTTTTCTTCGGAAAGGTGGTAGTTTAAATTGGAGCTAGACTTACGGCACCTGCCAAGTACAACATGCCTCCGAGACAAACACAGCTCTGTCCATGAGAGGCACCCGACTGCTGAGGCTGTGCAAAGGCCAGCTCAGCTATGGAAAACATCAGAGAGAGGACTTGGCTGCCTCAAAATGCGACTGTTTCTTGTAATATAGACATAAACTTAGCAAGGAAGGGTTGCTGGAAGGGCAGAGAGAAATGTGAAATACAGGCCCAGCTATTTTATTTTTATTTTTATTATTATTATTATTATTAGTGCAAGAGTTCATTCACAGTTCCCCTAAGCTGCACACAGGCATTGCTCTGTGCACTGGCTGTCCCTGTGCCACGACTTTTATTTTTTTTCCAGCAGTGACACCACATGTCCTAGAGTTGGATCCCATCTCACTCTGTCCCTGTCCCCACCAAACTGCATCCCCAGCAAGAAGGGATAGAGAAAAATTTGGGCTCATATGCTCTCCAGGATCTCTGGACTGCCTCTCCCAGGTGCCACTGGAGACAAGTTGAAGCATCCTGGGCAACATCCTGGTACAGGAGTTGGGGGGGATCCTTCAAAAGTTGGTCTGAGCAGCATCAATTCCTCCCTTGATCTTTCAGGGAAAGAGGCAGAGCATCCCAACCTCCCCCATGCAGAAACGGCACTCTGGTGGAGACCATCAGAAGGTACAGGACCTGTAGCAGTGCATGGAGAAGAGCAGCTTGCTCCCCCAACCCATTCCTATTTTTCTCTGGTGGGAATGACCATGGTTTGCCCTCTTCATCTTCAGAGCTTGCAGTAGCCCACACTGAAGCGCCAAGTTTCCATTCCCCACACAGGGCTAGGATCTGTGGTTAAGGTAACTTTATCAGTAACCTGGCCATTTATAAGTCCATTCTGCCATCTTCACTATCTGTCCCAGTTATCTAGCAGTTCCCACCAGGAAGGTGTCTGTAAGCAAAGAGAGCTGTTCCTCTCCAGGCAGAAAACATTTAAAAGAGGCCCTACACAGCCACACAACGTGGGGATCCCCAAAACATGATGTCAGAAGAAAGAGCAGAAACCATGGGTGATGACCTACATTTCTTTTCGTGAGTCCTTTACATTTTAGTCCTCCAGAAACAGCAGCACAAGGGCCTGATTAACCAAAATGAATATAAAAGCTCCTTGTGCCACAGTAAAAGATGAAGCTGAAAGGAGGACTTTTCCAGACTGGTGCATGAATTAGCCCTACAGCCTGGAGAGAGGGATGGAATGAAAAGGGATGTGCTGCCAATGTTAAATCTGTTGCAAAGAAAAGTTTTAGGAACATGGTGGCAGCTTTGACCCCTTATTCTCACTCCCAGGACCATGTTAACAATCTCAGCCCTAAATCCTTCAACATTCTCAGTGTGAGCAGATCACCACTCCCAGGCAAAACCTGCTTGATCTCAGTGGCCCTTTGGGGCTGATCAGGGGACAGATCATGGTCAGAGAGGCTGGGAAGGGAAAGGAAGGGGAAATAGATGTGGAAGCATTTGGAAAAAGTGCAGCTGAGGCCATGCCCATTCAGATGCCATAAGGGTATCAGCTATAGGGACTTAATGAAATGCAAAAGGGATGGAGTTGACCTGCTGGGCAAGGGCCTTTGGACAAAATGGCCTGAGTTTTGAAAAGTCTGACTCAAAGAAACTGAGACTCCCCTTGGAAATGCATCCATGTCTAGAAAAGTTTCCTTAGGTCCTTGCCTGGACCTGGTCTTGACTGACTTGACTTTCTTGTTCTCCTCTGCATTGTTCTGCCAAGAAAAACACCAGCACAGCTTCACAACTTGAACACTGCTCTGCCCAGCTCCAAGCAGGAACTTGGTAGATCTGTGTCTTTCATCCCAGCTGAGTGCCTCGACTCTTCAATATTTTTTCTCCATTATTTGCCTCCTTCTTTTTCTTTCCCTGCCATCCAGCACCCAAGAAATCCATCTGATTTTCCTTATTTTCTCTGTCCCCACAATTCATTCTCAGTCCAGTAGATCCAGCTGAATTATTCACTGAAATCATTATCATTAATCCAGCCTATTTGCTGAGCCAGCCCTGATGGGCTAATATATTTTTCATTCCTAAGTATTTGCCAAAATAACCTGGGCGAGCCATTTAGCCCGTGGCCATTCATAGTAGCTATTTATGTTCCTTTCCATTAAAATTCACCTCTTCCATAATGGCCAGTACAAGCCCTGTGCAGTGTCGAAACCCCACTCGGGTGCTGTTTTGAGCACCTTGATGCTGGGCACAACCCCCTAAACCATATCTGCCCTAGCAGCTTTTCTGTGCTGCCAGAATGGCACGGTGCAACTTGGCAGAGTGCAGCACTGGAGGCGGGGCTGTAACTCCCCAAATAAATGCCTTTCCCCTCGATAAATATTACTTTTTTTTTTTTTTTTTAATATTCTCCCCGGTCATAACTTTTCCTGGCTACAGACACCAGAGTTACGTGGATTTTCTGTTTGCTTCTTCAAAAGTGCACATGCATATGGGTGGAGAAATTGTACAAAATGCCAAAGATTATATTTTTCCAAGTGTTGTAGTAGTTCTATGGTTACGGTCACAGAGAGCAAAGGAAATGCAAACATTCAGCAAAGTGGCCACAGGAGCTGGAACTGAGCCTCTGTGCATAAGAGTGGTGTGTGTTTAACACAGGCAGCTATAGGCTCAGGGCTCTCTTTCAAAATATAACCCAAGCACAGTATTGAAGCCTAATCTGTTGGGAGAGCAGTTCCTGGGGGATGGCTGCTTAAAAACTACACATTGTTCTGTTTGCTTATTTCCATTTCCTAAACCCTGCTAAGAATGTGCCACATCCTCAGATGCACAGAGTCCTTTAGTCACTAAGTAGATCATTGCTATTTGCTAACAATGCAGTATGTGTTTAATATAAATTAGGCTGTTATAAGCTGTTAGCTATGCGTGCATATTGCAATTTGAAGGATTCACTGCCCATTATATATGGGTTAATGCAGAAAAAAATCTCTGTTAGTGATGTATTTGTTGTAAATTCTGACAAGTTAAAAGCTCTCAGCTACTCTGTCAAGTTTTTATCAAAAATATTGACGCTTAACCCAGAAGGTTGCAAGGCTGAGCCCAGCCCAGGCCCTGCAAACATAAATAAAATTCAACTTTTGACATGTGTGGTGTTCAAAAGGAGCCCTGTATTAGCCAGACAGCACTAATTTCATTCCTTCAGACTCCACAATCATGAGGGTCCAAATGCGTGGTTATTGTTACATGTAGTATGAGAGAAGAGACAAACTGCTTGAAACCTCTTTCAAATTTAAGCCCAAGAAGCCAAAGCTGATTACACCAGATATACATTTGGCCCATAAACTGCTGAAAAACAGATAATCAGTTATTTTCTTTGCTTGCAAGGCAGAGGATCATGGTCAGCACTAAAGCCATACCTCCCCTGTACGCACACTCACATCTCCCCTGGTATCTTTTCCTGTTTTCTGTCTGCCACAGTCATCTTGGGATCATGCAGCCTGTCTCTGACCATCTTCTTCTACCATCCTTTGATTAAAAAATGATCATCAGCCCCCTGTGTAGCATTGGTGGCAGGATGCAGACAGGCAAGTGCTCTGGAGCTGCCAACCTACTCACAGTTCACACTGATTTATTTTCTATCCATACCTTGACAGTATACCTTTGCCTGGCCAGAGAGAACTCTGCTTTCCCTGTGCCTCTGTCAGGGCTATAAAGCAAACAATAAAAATACTGTGTGTCAAGACATCAGATTTCAGGTGTTCTGCCTGTAAATTTTTTAGCCTCTAGTAATGAGTTTTTGCAAACAGGTGATAAAATGTGTTTGCACCGTCCATTTTAGGTAAGAACGATGCACGATAAGAACACCCAAGAAGAAAAAAGATATTGTTCTACAGCTTGATATATTCATCATTTTATACCTACACGCTGCATTAAATTAGTTGCCATCAATCAGCTAGGAAATGCTTTAGGTGCATGAAGAGAGCCATGTTTTAGAGAACCAAAGGATGTGCTGCAGAGCTTTTCATCATGAGGACGGGGACACTGCTCTGGGAAATGGTTGTTTCCAAAGATAAAGCCCCATGGATCAAAATTCAACCCGAGAAAAAACAGTAACATTATACTGATGCTATGAAACAGCCCTGGACCAACTCCCAGGAACACCATTAACAAAGGCACTGTATGAAAGCTCTACTTGCTGCACTGCATGGTGGTTCCTCACCTTCCTCTCTCTCTACCCCAACATGGGCAGAAACCCAGCTGACACAAGCAGCGATTCTGTCCAGGCTGAAAGACAAATTTGCATTGTGTGCAGACTCATAGCCGAAGGGAGAACTCTACCACAAGGCCTATTTTTTTAATAAATGAGCCAGTCTTGAAATTTATAGTTGTTAAAGTTTGATGGCTGGGGCTCATATTTGCATGAAAATTGTACCAGCTTTGTGCACCTGATCTCCAGGCGATTTTTCTTAAAACTTGGATATTATTGCAAGCTAGGAATATATCTATGAGGAGAATAAAATCCTTTCTTGCCTTGATTCTGCAGCAGAGACTACTCCAGGCACAAGGTGAGTACACCAGGGCAGTGGGGGGTATGGTGTAAACACTGTCATCTTTCCACACCGTTTCTTGTAATCAGATCCCAGGAATCATAGATTCACACAGTGATTTGGGTTGTATTGAACCTTTAAAGGCCACCTAATCCAACCCCCCACAATGAGCAAGGACATCTTCAACGAGACCGTGTTGCTCAGAGCCATGTTCAACCTGACCTTGCACGTTTCCAGGGACAGGGCATCCACCACCTCTCTGGGCAATCTGTGCCATTGTTTTACCACCCTCATTGTAATAATCTTCTTCCTTACATCTAGTCTGAATCTACCTTCCTTTAGATTAAAACCATTACCCCTTGTTGGCCCAACTGAAATAGTTTATCCCCACCTTTCTTGTAAGAAAGTACCCCTTCTAGTACTGGAGGGCTGCTATAAGGTCTCCCCAGGTCCTTCTCTTGTCGAGACTGAACAATTCCAACTCTCTCAGCCTGTCCTCATAGGAGACACGCTCCAGCCCTCTGATCATTTCCGTGGCCCTCTTCTGGATTCATTCCAACAGGTCCAAGTCTTTCCTGTCCTGAGGAGTCCAGCGCTCCTGACATCCTGGTTACACTATGCTGAGCAGATACTGCTGGAAGAAAACAAAAAATTTAATATGACATGGTCTTCTCTAGGTATGGCTCTGATGTAAATCTGAATCAAGGAAAGCTTGTGGAGCCTGATAAACTGAATCCAGAAACACAAAGCAAAGTAGTCAGCTTTGAATGGACACAGGGCAAGCAGAGAAGACTGGCAATGACACAGATGTCCTGCCGCTGTTGTACATCGACTCCTACTTAAAACATACGTTTTTTAAGTAAGAGATCCCAGGAATACATGGGAATCATGCAACCACAGCCCCAGGTTCCCTGCACCAGTTCTGCCTCTGACCACTGCAGTGTGATGAACCCCCTCACTGCCTGCCCCATGCCCCTGGATGCTTCCAGATGCACACAGTGGGGCTGGGGATGAGGACAGCCATGGGAAAGGGCCAGCATCTTCTGGGAGGAACAGATGGTCTCAGGCTTCCCATGGCAGCTGCAGTTGCACCTGTTTAGAAATTGCTGCAAAGTGCCAATTTTCGTTATGCGAAGCACTGAAAACTTGTCTGTTGGAAACCACATTTCATCATAACCTACACAAACTTGATCTTGAATGGCAACCTGGTGATTAAATGAAACTCTATTAGCCTGGATCTATTTTTGAATCACATTTTAACCATCTTCTCATTTTCACACCTGAGCAATTTTCATGCAGACCATCTCCCTGCTGCAAATACACAGGAAGCTGAGCCCAGCAGACTAACACAGGGAAAAGTTACAGGATTTAAAGAAGACAGAGGATCTGTGCCTGTCCCTCTCTCTCTGCAGAAATCCTGCCTGGGGACCAGAGTCCAGCTTTGTTTGAGGGTAGGGTCAGATGACTGCACTGTCAGAAATTGCCATGCTTTCCGCTGAGATACAGTATCAGTGCACATTGGTCACCTTGGAAAAAGAATTACTTGAAAGAGGTTATTCTCACAGGAACAAAACTCACCTTGCTGCCTGCTCTCCCTGCACACTTCCAGGCAGTGATCTGCAACCAACTGCAGGAACAGGAGGGGCTGGTGAAGGAAGGGAATTGAATGCTTAAACACTTGGCTGCATATTATGAAATGTTTTACATGTAAAATAGGTCAAAGAATATCACGAGAAGGAGAGAATATGGAACAGCAGGTTCGTGATTACTGGTATTGGTCTAACATGCATTCCTGATAAAGTCAAAACACACAAGAAAACAGCATCTTAAGAAAAAAGAAAAGCTCAGATCAGATTCTTAGGTATCCAGGAGTTCTAAGCCTTGTAAAGAATTATGATTAGCCTGAATGACAGCATTCAAAGCACCAGGAGAGCTCAGTGAAGCAAATCACACTGAACTAAAATTAGCAGCATCTAAAATTCAGCCGTCTACTTGGCATCCACACGCAATGCTTCCCTGGCCCCAGACCCATCACATCACTCTGCCTTCCCAATGCCATCAGCTCCCTGCTTTCAAAAGCACTGCTGAGTGAATTGCTGCTGTTCACATGCAGCCTGCACCTGTCTGGAGGCAGCAAGCCCAATTGCTAGACACAGGTTTTTATCTTTTCCCCTGATATTTCCTCCAATGTTTATTTGCTGATTGTTTTCCAGGCAGCTGGAATTCAAGATGTGAAAGTGGGGGCTGTCAGTGAAAGGATGGGGGGAAAATGGATATAATAGGATGAGATCATACATCTAGAAATAATCTGGAATCCCACATGGCTCAAAATGGACATGAACCATGTCCTGGGAAGAGCAAGGGGGGTTTTCTAGGGTTCACAGGCTACAGAGCAGTAAGACAAGAGTTAAGGTCTGCTTCTAGGGGGACTTAGCAGACAGAATGAGTGTGGAGATAAAGGTTTATTGCTCTGCCCTAGATCCTATGTGTTGCAAGCCTCTGTGCACAGCGTACAGGTGGACTCACCCTAAACATCTTTTCATCTCCAGACTCACTATTTCCATTTGATGCCTGCAGTCCCATATGCACACAGGTCAAGCTCTGAGCCACGCTTAAGCACTCACTGCCCTTGCCCAGGCCCACATTCTTGCTCCTAGGATCTGGAGGAACTGATGTGATTGTGCTACAGACTCATTTGCCTACAGTAATCCCAAAGCCAGCTTTTGGAAGCTGGAAACTTTGAGCCCAATCCATGGCTTAGCTAAGAGTCAGCAGTGGAGATGGAAAGTATTCAAGTGAAAGGATCCAGTGCTTGTCACCTCACAGAGTGCTTAGTAGTGAGGACTAAGTTGTCCTAGGGATCAGGAAAAGCATGACACAGAGCATTAGGACAGTGGCAATCTAGCTTCCTGTGCAGCATTCATTTCCATCTATAAAACTCCCCCCCAGAAATGGATGGACTCTGTGATATTGGAGGTCTTTCCTACCTAAATGATTCTGTAAGTCTGTGATCCAATGAAATACTGGGAAATGCTAAATGTGTTTGGGAGTTTTTTTCTGAAGAAACAGTAGGGTGGGTAATATCTCCCATGGCTCATATCACAAAATCTTCATCTGCACAACTAAAGACCAAGAGAGTTTCAGGAGCAATAAAAGCCCCATGTCCCATGATTACACTGATGTTAATAATGGATATGTAGAAGAGTCCCTGTTTACCTTTTGCAAGGGCTTTTCACTTGTTTCCATGAGCATTTCACATCAGATACAATCCTGGACCTGGAGAAGACACCGGACTTCCTGAATACAGTAATTTCCATGCTACTCTTTTTTCTGACAGTCTTGATCTTCTGATGTCTTATGGTGGAGTTTCTTCTCACCCATACCCCCTTTCTGCACAAATACATGCTACCTGCATCCTTGTGATAAGGCATTTTCACAGGCTTTCCTGGGTACAGCCTTTAAAAGAACAGCAATCAAAGGGATGCGGTTGGGTTCTAATGGAGCCTGCTGTGGACAAGCCGGTGGAAAAGGACACAATTCACGGACAAGGAGCAGTGGAAGCTGTGAGATGAGAGAAAGTGAGGAAAGGAGGAGGTCCAGATGCTGGTGTGGCTTGGAACAACAGCCACCCATGTGCTTTGTTTACTTCATCTCTCTGTGTCTCCAGGCTCCATTTTAGGTTCTGTAAACACCTTTTCCTGATACTGTTTACCACTGAACGAAAAAGAATTTGTCCAGCTCCCAAGTTCGTCCAGAACAGCCTCCCAACCCTCCTGCACCAGGCCCACCACCATATTTTATACATCTTCCCATCTCCTTGAGGTGGTTCACAGATCATCACCAGTGCTGACCTTTCTCTCTCACCTTACCACAGCTGGAGACAGGCAGTGGCCCTTTTTAGTTTAGACACCCGAGGCCCTTTTTAGTCAGAAGGCTTCCAGGACTACCCTGATGCTCAGTCATTCCAAGCCACCACTGACCTCCAGGAAAACTTCCCTGCCCTGATAGTTATCTTATCTTGCCATTCCATGGAACAGGCAACATGGACACATATCATTGGGACCACCAAATTAGAAATTTTCTAGGATGTGCAAGTGGCAAGTGGGATCCCCAGATGCTGATAAGCCAGCTAAGGTAAGGCGGAGGAGGACAGCACTTGCTCAGAGCACATAAACACTGGATGAGAAATAGGCATAAAAAGCAGTCTGAGGCACGATCATTCAGGCTGTTACTCCTGTGTTTTGCCTGCCTAACATTTTGCGTGATAAACAAATGCTGAAGGTTTCCTGAAATGCTTGGAGATGACTATTATTTGCAGCAGATCCCAAGTGCAGCAGGTAAGAGCCCTCAGGCTAAAGCCATGCCTTTTCCTAGACTTGCAAACTCCTATCTCAATTTTATCTGTAGATAAAGCATTAAAAATGAATAACTTTAGCTCCCCCTCATTCCCTTCCTTACTTTTCCTCCTCCTGCTCACTTGAGTTTGCCACAGAAACCTTCTAGCACCGAGCCAAAACACCCCACAGCAAACCAGTGCCCTCTTTTAGAGATGCCGGGATCCCACACTGCTTGAACACCAGTGCCACATACTGCACTGCGGATGCTGGGGACTGAGGGAAGGGGAAAGAAAAGGGGAGGAAAACAAAAGCAAAGGACAGAAGCTGAGAAGCAAGGGCTTTGTCATGGCAGCTATGCTTGGGCCTGGCTTGAGGGATGTTGTTTGCCACTGGGAAACTCCACACAAAAAAAACTTTCCCTGCAGGAATGTCAAGAAGGCTAAGAACACTTGAGACTTGAGAAACATCAGCTTATCCAGAACACTTTTTATTCCACATACACATGTGCAATGAAATGCTGTATTTTTCCACAGGAGCCCTGCCTGATATTTAGCCCAAGATGGAGGCAAATGGGAGCAGAACCTAGATGTGGACAGCCACTCACAGCATTTCCTAACTTCTGATGAATGGACTTCATAACTGCAGGAGCCCTCTATTACAGTTTGTATGTGTCAGGATGTGGATTCACACACATACACAGACGCACACAAGGCAGGTTTTAGGCCACCACCAGTGTGGAGAGCACTGATGGGAGCAGGGAACAGCACAGGTTGTGCAAGCCAGACAGCAAACTACAGAGCAGAGAGATAAGGCATCTCCCAGGCAGAACAGCACTACACCCATCATCTGAGTCACAGAGGCAGGGTACCCAGGCAGCTATATCAATGGTTTTGCTCTGGTGAGGTTTCTGGAAGGTTTGGGAAGAGGCAGCACAGTTACACTGGACACAAATATGCAGCAGCCGTTAGTGCTGCCGTCTTCCTAAACCTTTCCAAATGGTTTGGGGGAGTTATCTCTCCACCAATCAGTAGATATGTCTTCTCAATGCACTGAGTTAGCAGGCAATGAAAAATGAGCTTCCCCCGCTGCTCTTCATGCTTAAAGAGAGGGTAACACTGGCCAGAAACATGTTACCTGACACTACCTGACTAGGCACTCATCATGCATCAGCCTCTGGCAGATTGCAGCCTCGAAGATTTATGTGAAGATACAGGTATTTTTCCTACTTTTAGGGAAGGACTGCTAACAGTTTTTTTGCAAATGTCCTCTCTGGTAGTAACAGGCCACCCAAGTCCCATGGCAGTGTTAGTTTCCTGCCTGGATGAGCACAAATTTAAGAATCAGGAGAAGTTTTTGCAAAAGGCCCTTCAGTGGCTTTCACTTCCTAGGAACAGGAGGCAGATAAGCCGTGACTACAAGTTTTGCATAGACCATTTTCAGGTTTTCCTCTCTGGGCCATATAGACCTTTGCCTGAGGCATTACTGCTTTAAAAAGAAAAAAAAAGAAAAAAAAAAACCAAACAAAAATCAAAAAAACAAAAGCAAACCAAAAAAAAAAAAAAAAAAA
>VYZQ01061240.1:16311-41644 GCA_013400655.1 Mystacornis crossleyi | reverse complement strand
GGAAGCATCTCAGCCCCGCCACCCCTGGGCCTGGGGCTGTGGCTCCCCACCCCTGGGGCCGAAGGGAGGAAGGTGAAGGCCATGGCCCCGCGGCAGAGCTGGACCATGGCCCGGCCTGGCCTCCCACCAGGCCTGCACCTGGGCTCGCGTTGGCAGGGCCCAGCCGGGCCCCGCCGGGCCGGCCCAGCCCCGGCCCAGCCCCCCCCCAAGGGGCTGAGCAGACCCTGTTACCTCTGTCTTTGCCGGAAGAGCAAGAGAGAGATTCCCGCCCTTCATCTCCTTTTAATCTGAATTCAGGGGGCGTACCCCTTCTCTAAGTGGCTCAACAGAGCTGTCGATATTCAAATTAGTTAATTGATTGGTTCTGTCCAGTTCTGGAGGAAATTACAGCACCTGTTGCTGCAAACCACTTCCTCCAGGAAACAGAACCAAAAGGAAGACAAACCTGAAAAGCAGGAAGAGGTGTCAACCCATGACATTCCCAAAGCCAGTGCCTGTCATTTTATGATGTGTCAGCACAACAAAGACTCCAGCTGGCTGATATCAGGGCTAATAGAGGCATTTTGGCTCATCTACCTGGTGGATCATTTGTCAGGATGTCACTTGTCTGTCCTTACCTGGAAGCCTATTTGATTCTTTTATTTCTTAACATCTTAATGTTATTATACTCAATTAGACCAAATGTCTATCCAAACCTAATGCTCTTAAATCAATAGATGCTTGTTAAGATCTGTGAAGAAGTAGATCAGGGATAGTGGGAGGAGCTGCATTTTTCTCCCTCCTACATGCTTTTTCCCAACACCTGAGGCTATTAAAATTCAGAAGTACAAGAAATTGCAAGATTTTTATTAGCTGGTGGCAGTGAGATGGAAAATTGAAGTTAGTAGGTGTACAACATGTCTCTGCTGATTCACTAATGTTCTAAACTATTATGTCAGCTTTCAGATTTAGTTTGTGAACATTTCTCCTAAGAAGAGCACTGAATCTTAAAATTTCTTTAAAAATATTTTTTAATCATATGCATAGTTACAAAAGTCACTGTTGTATGGTCTTGCTAGGAAAATAAATATTTGTCTTTTTTTTCCCCCTGAGACATATTCACAAATGTAGGCGGATTTACAGCGATAACAGCCACAGATTAACACTGGCTATCAGGATATTTATAATGTCATGAAGATCACTGAAAACTACTTATTCCTCTGCTGTGCCGATGTGTGATTGAGCTGTACCAATACAAACCCAGTGACATTAATGTGGTCTGTGCTGAAGATTGAGATGCTCTGTCACCTTAATTTTGCTGATGAGATGGCCTCACAAGTGACTTAAAGCATGCCTAGTGTTGTTCTAATTACAGATGATTAAAGCATTGCACACATGATTATGTCCTCTTACCCTACTCTACCTACCTTGTGAATACCAAAAGAGGATCAGTTTGAAATTCTGCTGCCAAGAGACCTTGCACTAGAGCTGCTTACACATGACCTAAAATAAACTGACATTTGCAAAGAAAATTGGGTGATCCAACTCCAGATACGGTGAGGGAAAACCCAACTAAAATATAAAGGGAATCTGGTATGAATAGATGAATGAATAAGAGCGACAGGTAAGAATATAACAGGGTTACACAGGAGCTGTCTTAATGAGAACAGTTCCTATTCAGCTTGTTCTTCTCTCATCTTCCTCAGTTTCTTTCAGAATAACTGTCTTTTTGTAAATACATAATTTAATGGAGCAATATTGCATATTTATATAGTTCCTTTTTTAAAAGAAACTACAGTTTTTCACATGACACTGGCCCAAAGAGCTTTCTTTGAAAAAGTCTTGAGTAAGTATAGCATGACTGAATGAATCAGACTTCTTTTTTTTGTAGAGTATAGAAGCTGAATTATTCCTCATAGACTGTGAAGTGCTTGCAAATTCTGGAATAGAACTCATCTAATTATCTGTCATTGAGGAAATCCAATGAAGCAAGAAAGGGAGGTTTTCAAGGTACCAAAAAATTATGAGGTTTTGGGCATAATTATCAAAGAAGCCCAAGATAGTTCAGTGTGGAAGTCATACAGTTTTAATTATTACCTAATTATATAGATACCTGTAGAAACCTAGGTTGTCATGGGCAGAGAGGGGTTATATGTTCAGGTACCTCAGTGATAAACTTCTGTGGAAACACTGGGCACTGCAATCCCAGCACATTTACCCCATCAGGAATCTTCAGTTTAGGCATCTACAGTATAAAAGTCTTCACCAGAGCTGGTTATGTAAACTTCTTTCAGAGTCAACAGAGACAAGCAAGTGCTTGTCTACAGCCCAGTCTTTCTCCTCTGTGTCAGAGCTCCACATTAGGATAAAATGGACTGTGCTGAGCCTCCACTGACTGTAGTTACCACAGACGAAATGAAAAAAAGAGAACGACCTCAGATACAGATCCCATAGGCTGTAGTCCTTCAAAGTCAGGTGAGATGGAAAAGACAAAAAGAGAGATAAGGGAAAATAGCAATGAGGGAGGGACTAAAGGAAGTATGACTCCCAGGTGATGTATGTAAGACATTAGTTCATAGATTTTTCACCTTTCAGTTCTAGGAAAATCAAAGAAGATTAGCTTAACAGCTGTTCTGATTAAAAGGTACACTTTAAAATAGAAGGAGGCTACGAAAAGGTGAAGGAGTTGTGGTAGGAGGAAATAATTTATTCATTTCTTGAATGAAAAGATAGTGTCACTTATAACAAAGCTGTAAAACTGCACAGCTGAAATAGTCCTTAGAAGAATTGTGTTGGAGAACTTTAGTGTCATCTGTGTTTATGGACCTTCCTTGATAAATTCTGTAAAAAAATAATTATTTTGCCTTAGATCACATCTGAACAATGAGCAAGTGGTTGCTATTCTTAATCCCTCTAAATTTAATTAAATATTGTGTGTATAAATCTTTACATGTTTGTCCTAGACAACTTTAAGGATATGGAGCAACTTAATTTAGACACAATGATACAGATAAGATTACTTAAGAGGAAAACATCATTATAAGAAAGCCAAGGATATGTCACGGTGATGCATGAAAACTGATAGCAGGCTAATTACACCAGAAGAGGATTTTTTGTCACTCGTCACTGGAGGGGCAGATACATTGTGGTTGTCTTTTGCAGACAACAAAATAAGTGTTTGGAATGATTTGTCTTTTTAGGTCAAATAATAAGCAAAAGCAAAGAAAATGGTTTAATCTTTGGCTTTTGTCTCCAAAGACCTTCAACAGAGCAAGGGGAAGACAGAAAATATTTTTAACAGCTCTTCTCCTGTTTTGGAAGGCTTGACATTTAGGGCCCGGATTCTGAACTCTTGACATGTCCTTCAGGATTGTGAATGTCTTCTTGGGCACTGTTATGATATCACATGACATCTTTGCAAACTTCATTCCTGTCTTCCTCTATAACACTTTGATAATAGACATTTGAAAGTCACAATCCACATATTTCTGATGAAAATCAGAACTGAAGGACTGTCATGGTTTTGATGCCCAACTGGCACATAAGCACCAAGCAGACATTTGCTCAACTCTATCCCAGCCAAAACTAGGACAGGGATCTACAGAGAAATTAAGTCCAACATCAGGGCATTCTCATGCATGGTTCCCCATCCCACTCCCTGAGAGTGTGAAGTTTAGATTTGGATTAGTATTCAGCTGTAAGGTCACCATTCTGTTGAATATTACAACAAAAGCTGTGTGTAGAAAACAGGTGAGGTGTGAGGGACTGAATAAAGCAATACTGTGAACTGAGTCAAACTTTAGTCACTCTGAATATGTATTCCATTACTTTCCAAGACGATGTCCTTTGTCATGACAGTCTTTTCCACAGTCAAAATGGGAACTCTACTTTTGGCTAAAAATGTTCAGCTAATTGCTTGAAGATTACTAAAGCTGAGGAAAATTTCGCATTGCCATTTGTTTATTTCTAGGCCAATGAAACATAAATATGAACTGTGTTGCTTATTTAAGATGGGTTTCCTGGCCACGTGATTGTTTTCAATATCAACCTGGGGAACGCTTTTCTCTCTCCCATAACTCAATACCCTCATACACCTCCTTGGATTTTTTGTTACTTAAGTCTTAAATCTCTTCTTTGAGATCAGACTCAGAACCATGAAAATTCTGCAGAGTACTGCAAGGCTCACCTAAGTGACGTAACTATTTTTAACAGCAAAGAAATTTGAAGTGTTTAACCTGGAGGCTGCACTGACAGCTTTTTGAGAGTTGGCTCAGGCTTTGTATTCCATTGTTACTCTGCACAAGAGTCAGTTATGATCTGATTTCTATTGATTTGCTAGGACTCTAAATTAATCCTGCAAGAAAACGTCAATCAAATTAACATCAAAAATTTCTTGAATTATGGGCCAGTTAACAGTAAAGCAATTCACAATAAAGAAGAAAAGGGTAGGTGTTTTGGGCTGTTTTTAAAGGACTTATTAAGAATTGCCTCTAAGATTCTGTGCCATCCCCTCACCTGAAAAGAACTGCTTTGTGAAACACTGACAGTAGGTTTAGAGCGGTTATTAGGAAGAAATTTTTCACTATGAGAACGATGAGGCTCTGGCACAGATTGCCCAGAGAAGCTGTGGATGCCCCATCCCTGAAGTGTTCAAGGCCAGGTTGAACGGGGATTTGAGCAACCTGGTCTAGCGAAAGGTGTCCCTGCCCATGACAGGGGCTTGGAACTAGACGATCTTTAAAGTCCCTTCCAACCCAAACTGTTCTAAGATTTTACGATTTGGTGAGTTCAACAAATAAACAAATGTGTACTGCCTACATATAAAATGTAACTGGAGATGCACATGATTCTAGCAGAAATTGAGAGATTTCTTTTCACAGCCTGCCAGTTTGGCAAGCACTGAACCATGTGGGTAGGTTTGTGTGATTCACTTTGGCTAGCGCTAGCTTTATTTGGTTGGAGGGCAGATTTTTCAGAAGGAGACGACCAAGGTCGGAAATAGTTATGAGCTTGGCAAACACTGTGGAACAAGCAACAGCAAACTTAAGCTGCTGGTTGCTGGTGGTAGTGTTTCAAATATATCAGTTAGAGAGATACACATCTGTGATGGAGCTCTGTCTGTTTGTGCTTTTTTCCCCTCTTATTTAGAATTATTAAAACAGTATCATGTTTGCCATCTCAGATAGTGCTATCTACAAAGAAGATACCTTAGCAGACCAAACACCCCTAATGCATGCTGGAACATCCTGTTTTAATGGTGGAAATCCTATCTTGGCATAGCAACTACATGTTACCACTGCACCTCTTAAATCACACAAAGACCTCCAAGGCAGAAATAACTTCAGCATGACTATGGGAATAGGTCTCTGCAGCTGTGTGGCTGCACCTGCTTTTTCTGATATGACCTGCAGAGGATGCACTAAATTTTCTATCTCTAAGAATCACTACTCCACGTTCCTTCCATGCTGGCCTGCATCTGTTCTTTAGCCCTTTCATCTGGCTAATTCACAACAGGTAAAATAAAATACAAACTCAATAAAATGCACAAAGTCTGTGTGCTTTGATTATGTTTTCAAATATAATATGTGTTAGAGTCATCACAACTCAAGTAGCTCTTTATTAAGAGCAGTATAAGATTTATCAGTAGTATTTACAAAGTTTTCTATTGCCAACCACATTAATATCTAAAGACAGAGCATTAGTTTCCCAGCTGCTGCAAATGGGAGTAATTTCTCAGTGGTTTAGTGGAGATGTATTGATTTACACTGATTGTGGATCTGGCTCAACGCATCTACCTGTTACAGTGCTAACAATATTTCATGAATAAAAATATTGGCTGGCAGCAGATGATGAAATCCACAGGATTTATATTGGACTCTTCTCTTTTGAAATGGATTGCAGAACCTGAATATCTCGTGATTCACATCCTAATCCCCAGCATTCTCTGTATCATTACAAGGCTCCCAATATATAACATTTTGTGAGGCAAATGTTTTACATAGGAAGAGTCTACCTTTTCTTTATAATTTTCTCTTAAAATATTAAACTTTTCCATCTCTGCAGCACAAAGACAAAACGTCAAGGATGTTAAGCAGCCTTTGTTGCACCAGTGTTTAAGCTCTGTCTAAACTTACTTGGATTTGAAATAATGTCTCAGAACAAAAACCTTCATGTTGGCTTTAGTAACACTCTTGTACAAGCAGCGTGCTTTGGACACATGTCAGAAAGCTAAACCCTATGGCAGCAACTTTAACACTGAATGTGGTTACGCTTTTAGGAGCTGTTGGGAAGAATTACGGGCTCTGAGGGCTTAATCCTGCAGTGTTCTGAGTATGTCTCCACGTGGCTGTGTGCCATCCCTTCACATAGCATCCAGTGAGAACAGAGGGTGCTGGTACTTCCAAGAGATGTAAATACCTTGGAGGATTTGATGCTAATCCGTAGTCAAGACAAATCACCAATGGAATTTAATGTGAGTTTGGCCTTAGCAAAGTCATGGGGTGGGGTAGAGATGTACTAACCTAGCTGCGATTTAATAAATAGAAAGCATCAAGCCAGACATTTTCCTGGTTTGTTCTTCTTTGTGCTTCTCAGGCATAGAAGAGTAGATTTTGAAATCAAGACCAAATTTACAGCTCTAAGTTTCCCACTACACAGTATTGTACAAAGAGTCATATCTAAAAAAAGCTAAGACCCTGTGCCACTCACTTTGCTGTGAGCACTGGACAACTAATACTGGAGTTGTCAGTGAGAAAATTTTGATGCAGAATGATGTCTGAGTGACAAGAGCATATCACAAATATTTTGTGAGAATTAAAGAAGGAGATGGGAGAAAATTTGGAAGTGAATTAAAATGTTCATCTACCTGACTTGAGGAAAAGACTCAAGAGGGATATGGTCAACTCACGAGCAGCACACTCTGGTAGTTACACTGCATTTCAGGGTTGAGGAGTAGATGACACGACTTTTATTTACTTTGAAATACACGTAGAATAAAAGCTGAGAATGTTATTTTCTACTTGTTTTCACTCTGCTTTGTGGGATGGCACTGCACTGCAGACTGAAACATCTGGTGTTTCCTTTGTGGTGTGAATGGGAGAAAAAGAGAAAGCAGGGACAGAGTATTATTATAATCCAGAGGTGTCATTCAGAGACTTGGAAGATGTTTCCCAGTCCTTTATCTCCAATAACTACAGAAGTTAGTGTCTGACACAAGGTGTCAGCAGCCCGGGATAGATCCTAACAGCCATGAGAAGCAGTATCCAGCCCCAAATGAAGCCCTTCCTGGAGATATGTGAATCGCAGACTGCAGTTTCACATAAATCTCCATTGTAGATGAGATTCACCTCCCTTGCTTCCTGAATAAAGGGGATGATGATGAAATAGGTGTCTGAGTCCTGACGTCAGAGCTGATGAAGAGGTATTCAGTTGCCCAAGTGTAAGCATCAGGTTTCATTTGGGATTGCATCAGGTATCTTGCAGATATCCTGGGGTTGTCAAGATATCTGAATGAGGCTAGTAGGTTTGATACATTTCTAACAACTGACCAGTGTCTTTCTGAAGTGGCATCTGAAAACCTGGCAGGATGCTCTGAGGTGTTTAAAGTGACTTTTGATGCTCTATTTATTTACTGTATGCCAGCTATCAAACCTGGCTTCCAGCTGCTCCTTCAGAAAGCCAGAAAGTCTTCAGAAAGTCTTCCCTGTCATATGTGCCAGCCTTGTGAGTATGTCTTGAACACCAGTGTTGCACCAGATGGCTACACTGGACCAGCTGAGAGAAACTACAGATATCTGCTTACTCTAGTGGGAACTTTAACTCATGTGTAAACTCCTGCACCGAGATGCCTTAAATGCATGTCTGCCATGTGCTGCTGACTCCTGCTCTGTTGGTTCAGTAAGTTGCCCGTGCATGGGTGTATTTAAGAAGTTATGTCAGACTCTCTACAAAATTAGTGGGTAGGACGCAGGACTCATGGAAGAGCCACCTCCTTTTGCAGTGGCAGTTTGGGACCAGAAGGACACTAGGGCATCAACTGCTATATTTGGTTGAATTCCACTCTGAATGCACTCTCCACAAGTAAGTAAGAGATAAGTTACTGGTATAGTGAATAACTTTAACTGGTATTTTTCTCTTTGTGGCTGATCTGGGAAACGCATTGCAACTAATGCAACGTTCCTGAATCACTTCAAAAAGCTAAAAAAGGCAGAGTAAACAGAACTCCTGGTTTTCCGTAAAGAAGTCTGCTGGAGTGCTAGAAAAGAGAGCCCACAGGCACAGATTTATTTATATCTGAAGTGCATCACATGTTGTGAATATGTCTTTTCATTATAGTTGTCCATTTGTCCCATTTAGTCACACCAAGTCTTTTCTGATATTGGGCAAAAAGTATGTTTATTTGGAGAGGAGTTAAAACACTGCTATGCAGCTTTTTTTCATATGTAGAGAATCAGAGTCAATAGTAAAGAGCAGGTGATTCAGAATTGCACCAGATTTGCACTAGAATTGTAACTGATTGAAGTAATTTTGTTTTATGGGGAAAAAAATGAAAGTGTCAGAGAATAAGGAGATAGCATAAAGGAAGGTGACCCTATATTACCATATTTTGGTTCACGAGAGAGAGTGACAAGTCTACACATTTGAATTAAGTGAGAAATATGGGGTTACTTTTTGTTTTCTGTCCTGGATTTGACTTTAAAGTCAGAAAACATAAAATCACCAGGTTTTGAGTAATCAACATGTTGACTTGGCAGGAATGTTCATCATATAGGAACTGGCTGTCTTAAAGAAGCTGTAGGCAGAGTGCTGATTGGGAGGCATGATAGTCCTGGGCAGATAAATCTCACCTGCGTGGTTCTGTGCATGTTTAATGAGTCTTGCTTTGTGTGGGGGGCACTAAATCAGTCTATGTAGGCACAGGAGCCTGGGCATGTCAGGATTAGTGGCCACAGCAGATGAGTGGCATTGCACATGCACCATAAACATGACATCTGTGACACTTCCTGCTGTGCTCCCATTGCATATGCGCAATTTATCAGCACCTGTTTAGGTGCTACTTCTTTCTCATCAGTACACGGATCCTGGGGAAGCAGCTGGCAGCTGAAAAATTATGGTAAAACAAAAGTTCCATATATTTTTCTTCTCCCTTTTCATAAAGACATCATTCATGAATGGGAAATGAATGGCTCTTAGGTCATGATCTCAACAATCTCACCTACTTATGAACAAAGTTTTACCTCTTTAGCTACTACATGCATCTTAGAATATATGTAGCATATAACAAAGCAAGTGAAAGATAGCTACACTCCCGGTATCATGAGATCTTTCTCAAATAAGGCTTGCTGGACATAGATTCATGCATAGCAAATCATAAACACATAGAGATAATTCTTTAAAAGATACAAAGCCTTTTGTATCCAAATAGTAATGTTTTAGAATACAAGAGAACAGAAAATCTCCTTTGATTTACTAAAACTAATTGCCAATTCAGCTTTCTTGTGGTAGAATTCAACATGATCCCTAGCACAGTCCACTGTAATATCCCAGTTATTTTTATTTAGGATTGACAAAAATGTTGGTCTTGCATTATTTTGTAATGATTTCTAGTCTTCCATGTGCACGTAAAACCATGTATTTTCCTATTGTTTTTAACCCCTACACAGTAATATTTGTGTGCCGTGCATATTGTTTGCCTTGGGTATTGTACCAAAATCTATCCCTCTCAGCAGTGTTTTGCATCTATTACAGTTACACCTGACTGCAGCATTCCAGATCCATCAGATTGATAGGAGCCTGAGGCAGAGCAAAACGGCCCTGGATGCACTGACTAGGCAGCTACAGCAAATGACAAACAGGATGGTTTTCCCTTTCCCTAACAGTTTCTAGTTCTTTTTGTAACAGCTGTGTGCAGCATGGTAAATTTGAATAGGACATGATGTGTATAGGAGAAAACAGCTTTAATCAAAATGCTGCTCTTGCAGCTTGAAATCAAATCTGAGGTTACTGCCTATGTAACTTGAAAAATAAACTGGAACCCAAACATCAGAGCTCAAGTGAAAGAACCCTGCTAAAAGAAGGGTGGTATTACATCTAAACATTACCTAGCCCAGGCTGACCATCCACATTCCTTCTATATTTCAAGCAGGTGAAAGGATGTGATCAGAAAAGCCAAAACCTATCTGACTTAAGTCTGCTGAAGGACCTCAAGGTCAGAGAAAGTCAGAAGGAGGGAGTGTAGGGAAAATGTGGGACTACTGCTGAATGGCACAGGGAATCTGGTCTCAAAGGACATTGAAAAGGCCAAAGCCTCCTTTGCCTCAGTTTTTACTGTCAACACTGACCTTCAGGAATCCCAAGCCCATGAGACAGGAGACAAAGTCTAGAGCAAGGAAGCCTTTCCCTCAGTGTCTCCATTGATCAGGGTAAGGAACACAGAAATTAGTTAGGCATACATGAGTGACTTCATGGGAGGCACGCACTGACCGATGTCATTGTGAGGCCAGCCTCTACTATTTTGGGAAGGTCATGGTGACCATGGGCTTCTTGAGAACTGGAAGAAAGCAGTCACTCCTATTTGTTGCCCTAGAGGGGATGAAGAAGAATCTGCAGAACTACAGGTTGTCCAGCCTCACCTTGATTCCTGGGAAAGTGTTGAAACAACAAATCCAGGAGACTATTTCCAGGCACATGAAGGACAGGAAAGTGATTGGGAGTAGTCAGCATGGATTTTTGAAGGGGAAATCATGCTTGACCAATCCGGTTGCTTCATATGATATGACTGGCTTGGACGACAATTTGTATGTGGTGGGTGTTGCTTATCCTGTATTTAGTAGGACTTTCAAGACCACCCCCCATCCGTATAGACAAACTGATGAAGCACATGCTGGGTAAGTGGATGTTGAGTGAAAACCGCAGCAGCTGCACTGCTGCGCACAAAGGGTTGTGATCAGCACCACAATCCCAGCTGGAGGTTGGTGACTACAAGAATACTGTCAGTCAATACTATTTAGCATCTTTCTCAGTGACCTAGGTGATAGGAAAAAGTGCTTAGGAATCAGAAGGAGTAGCTGGTACGCCATGTGGTTGTGCTGCCATTCAGAGGAGCTTTGACAGGGTGGAGAAAGGGGCTGACAGAAATCTTGTGTGGTCCCAGAAAGAGAAGTGTGAAGTCCTACATCTGGGGAGGAATAACCCCATGAACTTGTACATGCTGGGGGATTAACCAACTGGGAAGCAGCTTTGCAGTACAAGATCTGGGATTCTCGTGCTGAGTTGCACACAAACCAGAAATGGGCCCTTCATGGCACAGAGAAAACAGTAACTTATCCGTTTGCCTGAATCAAGCCTGAGATCTCTGCTGTTTACTGTAGAGCTTAGACACCTACATTGCATGAAGGGAGGGATACAATCACCTAAACACAATCATCTAGCACCATCTGAAATACCACAGGATCTGTCACTGGCCTGGTCTCTGGCTGCTGTTCCAAGAGGGTGCAAGTTTCCCACAGGTCCTGTGTCTCATCTGACATGTCCATGCAGCTGTACTGATTAGTCTAAGTAATCTCAAATAGCAGTAGCTACTGAACTCTGGAGCTGAATCCAGCTATTAAGGTCTGTAAATGGTTACAGTCTTTGGATAGTTAAACCTAAGACAGATAAATCCAGATCTAAATGCACATATTCACTGCTTATTTCAAAGAAACAGAAAAATAACTAGAGGCTTCTATGGACCTAATATGTTTTCTGCCTAAAAGTTTCTTACAGCTTCCTTGTGAGACGGAGTGGAGGGGCAGACACTGATCTCCTCTCGCTGGTGACCCTCTGGCAAGAGAATGGCCTGAAGTTTTGTCAGGGAAGGTTCAGGTTAGCTGTTAGAAAAGGGGAGTTGGGCACTGGAACAGGATCCCCAGGGAAGTGGTCACAGCACCAAGCCTGACAGAGTTCAAGAGCATTTGGACAGTGCTCTCAGGCACATGGTGTGACTCCTGGGGGTGACCTGATCAGGGCTAAGAGCTGGGCTTGATGATGCTTGTGGATCCCTTCCAACTCAGAATANCACTGCTTATTTCAAAGAAACAGAAAAATAACTAGAGGCTTCTATGGACCTAATATGTTTTCTGCCTAAAAGTTTCTTACAGCTTCCTTGTGAGACGGAGTGGAGGGGCAGACACTGATCTCCTCTCGCTGGTGACCCTCTGGCAAGAGAATGGCCTGAAGTTTTGTCAGGGAAGGTTCAGGTTAGCTGTTAGAAAAGGGGAGTTGGGCACTGGAACAGGATCCCCAGGGAAGTGGTCACAGCACCAAGCCTGACAGAGTTCAAGAGCATTTGGACAGTGCTCTCAGGCACATGGTGTGACTCCTGGGGGTGACCTGATCAGGGCTAAGAGCTGGGCTTGATGATGCTTGTGGATCCCTTCCAACTCAGAATATTCTGTGATTCTGATTCTGTAATTCTCTTCAGTGAATTATTACTGTAAATGTAGGCAACAGTTTTAGGCAGAGGCTTAAATTAAACGACTGCCTGAAAGTTCACCACATTCTCCTTTCAGTTATGCACATATAGGCATGTAGAAGCAATTGAGATGCTCTGGGGTATGCCATCTGGCATCCAGGTCTCATTCCAGAACAGCACTTCTGTATTTCTCTATCTGATGTTTTAGCTGCCAGCCCCATCTGAATGCCCCAGGTATCCTTGAACATTTCAAATGGCACTAAATGGCACTTAGGCAACAGAAATTAGTCCCTACTGTTCTTTTGGTGCTTAATCACAGAGAGATTTAAAAACTAACAGTTTGATCAGAGTCCCACAAATAAAATAAAATGCAGTTTAATGAATATAAGTGAATGCAACAAATATTACCTTGTAGATATACAGCAATTGAAGTCATAATGTGGTTGTTGAAACTGTCTAATGTGATGCTGATGTCCCCTTCTCACTAGGTATTTGGCACGCACATATGAGAATGTCACAGATGCATACATATCTCTAAGTATAGATAATGTTGGCATAAACCTCTCCCTTTTTTATCATTCAAAAAATAACAATGCAGTCTCATTTCAACATGAAGGCTGAGAAAGCAGGCAGGCAAATGACTCCCACTGTTGTAATGAGCTGTAATTTTGTGCACACTTACAAGTATTTCCCAGTATGGCATAGTGAAAACATTCCTCGAGGGGGTCTATCTCTGAACAGAAATATGCTGAGAAATTAAAAGCCAAAGGTAAAACAGCTCTCAGTCCTGCCTGGCCACTACAAGAACCTCTAGGTATTACAACATTTTATGTAACTTGCGCCAAACAAGGCAATATCTTAATGTAGCAAAGGTAGAAAGGTGGGAAAGGTGGAAAAAGGATATAACTGTAGCTCCAAAGAACTTTTTTTGTGCTTTTGTTGGACCTTCCAGAGCACTGCTGTTGAAACACGGGAATAAAGAGTAGTAGGTTAAAAAGTTAGATACCATAAATCAGTGCATTTTGAAATTAATTTGTAGGAACACTTAGATATTTTAAAAGCTGCACCTTTTAATGAAGCTATCGATGACTGTTCGTGACTTATGAATGAAAAACATTCTAATTTTACAAATTTCAAAAGTTCCCTGATAGACTTCACACAAATGTGGGAACAGTAATTTAGAGTAGTTCGACTGGTTGCAAAGCATCTGAAATGTAATTAAAATCTTAAAAAAGCATAACCAAACAGATGAGCAACAATATAAACAAACAACTCTGTCCTCCCAGTTCAGACCACTCCAGCAGGTAGCTGAAGAGAAGTTCTAAACAAACTCATACAAACTGATCTATCTGTGGCATCCCACTGTCCTTTGCTGAGCCTTAGGGTCCCTTAGGGCAACATAGCCTGTGTAAAGCACTACTGCTGAGCAACTGGAGTAATCCCATATAATTAAATATAGAAGAGACAAATATATGTGTGTCTGTATATAGACACATATCCCTCAGGGAAAGCTCTTCTTTAGTTTCTGGATTAGGGACAAAAGGCTTTTGCAGTCCTCAGTGACCAGAAAAGTTTGAAATCTCAATCAACTTCCTTTTGCTCGCTGTCTCTCACTGTGACATTTTTGTGCTGTCTTTGCATAATCCCTCTTTCAGTGCTCTGTGTTGCAGCAGTTTCCAGCTGCTGGCTCTTGCCCAGCTGAGTAGCACTCAGGAAACAACCTGTTCGCTGTCTTACAGTTTTGGGAGATCTCTGAGGAGTGAGACATAGACAGTCTTCCTGCTAGTTTGATTAGCCATCTCAAGGGAAGAAAGTCAGCCTCATTATCAAAAGTAATTCCAAGAAGAAAACCTACATCTTTCCAGTGTTTAGTGGCTCCCAGAATCCTTGTGGAACCTCTGCAGGCTAGAAATTAGGTGCCTGCCTCCACTAAATAGATCTGAAACTGTTTAATGGAGATTTAAAGCAGGATATTTTAGAACTTCTTCCATCAGTTTGAAGAGAAACCAATCCAATTAATTCTCAGCTGTTCTACCAGTGAAAGTACAGGGAACAATCTTAGTTCCACCTAATTTATAATTTAAATGATTATTTGACTCTTTAAATAAAGCTTCATTTTATTTTTGAAAAGGCTTTATTGTCAAGTTAATTGACACTTTAGAATCTGCTGCAAATCCTGGGGAAAACACTATAAAATAAATGCTTTATTAAAATTTAAATAAATCTTTGTTCATAGGAAATTCAACCAGACCATGTATGTCAGGGGAAAAACTCGAACCTGAGTAGTTTCAGGCACGAAATAGGGATGGAGCTCTTCAGCCCAGGCACAAGGGCTCACAGGTCTAAAAAGACCATTTACAAAATCCAGGAACCTACAGAGTTCTATTCCTGAAATACAGCCATCTGCAGATGTTCAGGCACCTGGAAAGCTTGTGAGGTTTATGATCCGACTGCAGTCTCAAACACAGACATACTGAGGGTAGATCACAGCTGAGGTCAACAGACAGCAAGTGACAGTGAACTCTGTAGTTTGCCTCTGTTTTAGTCTGAAGAGCTCATCCCCAGCTCCTGCCTGCCCAGCCCTTACCTCTTGGTGTTTCTGTTACAGATATATAACAGTGTATAAAGGCCTAGGGATGCAAGAGGAGCTGTTCCTTCCGAGGCGTTAGCAATGAGCTTTGCTGACTGAATGTTTTTCTGGTTTTTCTCACCTGCTATGCTCGAACAAGATTAGGAATGCTCAGACCAGGAAGAGGGGGCAGAAAGGGAAGTAGGGGAGTGTCATGGGTTGACATCCCTTCCTGCTCTTCAGGTTTTTCTTCCTTTTGGCTCTGTTTCCTGGAGGAAGTGGTTTGCAATAACAGGTGCTGTAATTTCCTCCAGAACTGGACAGAACCAATCAATTAACTAATTTGAATATCGACAGCTCTATTGAGCCACTTAGAGAAGGGGCACGCCCTGTAAATTCAGATTAAAAGGAGATGAAGGGCAGGAATCTCTCTCTTGCTCTTCCGGCGAAGACAGAGGTAACAGAGGGCCCGCTCAGCCCCCTGGGCGGGGCTGGGCCAGCCCTGCGGGGCCCGGTTGGGCCCTGCCAACGCAAACCCAGGTGCAGGCCTGGTGGGAGGCCAGGCNTACCCCCTGCAGCTAAAGGTGAATCCTCGATCATAGTTGTGGGAAAAGCTGTGGTCGAGGAAAGGGACTCTGATATGTCAACAGAAAACCACCCCAGATGGCGGTCGTGCTGTGACGTGGATGCCATGAGAAGATTGTTCTTGTGGAAAAGTTCCATAGTTGAGCAAAAGAGACTTCTCTCACTCAATGGACTGACATAAGATTGTTATAGAGGGGCAAACTGGCTGAGTTTATTTTAAGTTTGTGTCTTTATATTACAGGTGGATGGAGGAGGCGCTGGACAAAAAGGGGGTTAATTTGCTTTAATTCCTTTTTATTCCATTTTACTTTTAGTTGTAGTAATAAACTTCATTATATTCTTTAAAGTTTGGTGCCTGCTTTGTATTCCTCCCTGTTCTTATCTCACAGAAAGGGGAAAATGCGAATCAAACCACTACAGGGAGTCTATAGCACCTGGGTAATGATTTCAGGGTGGTTTCAAGAAAGAAGAGGTTTGAGGGAGAGGCTGGAAAATGATCATAGGAAAGGGAAGAAAAGGAAAGTAAAGTAATAGAAAAGAAGGTGGAAAGGGTGCTGTTACAGCAAATGCAAGTCAGAAATTACACTGAGATGTCTATGACTTTACCATTAGCCTGGTTCCCCACTCAAAATCCACTTGAGGCTCTCACAGTAACTACTATATACTCATACAGTCTAAGAAAAAGCCATGCTCCCTATTTTGTTCACACAGAAGGTGAAACACACCAAGATGTTCACACTGATGCTGCTGATTATGCTCACAATATTGCCGTATCTCACACACTCATGTAGAGAAAGCTGCAAAATAACAACAGCCTTACACCTCTAAGGCACATGGATTTCTTCTTCGTGTGTCATGAAATGGAGAAGGACAATTCCTGCCAGGCCAAGGAAGCTGCATCACCAAATCTTGTGAGATTTCTTATTTCTAGGGAGCCCCAGCTCTTACGAATTTAATTTAAACCTCATGTCCCAGCCCAGTCTGTTCCACTGTTGGAAAATATCATTGCTTCACTTCTCATCATTTTTTCACCCCTCTTGTTTATTCAGTTAACCCTTCACCCCTATCTGTCTTACATAATTACTAGAACAAACCTTGTTTGCCTCAAAGCTTCTCTCCCTTGGGGCCCCTATATGTGCACATATACATACCTATATACCTTCCTGTATGCCTTGGGACATCAAAAGGAATGTTGCTAACGATGGTGTAGGTCTTGTACATAACTCCCCAAGAAATCACTGGGAATTCAGTACAGAGATTGCAGCATGTGGGCTTTGCTTCCTTTATTTTCTCTTCACAGGGGATATTTTTGTTTTAGCCGCCCTTCTTTAAACTTTCTTTTCAGCACCTAAATGTAATGTGAAGCGCAGAGTGAGGAAACCGCTAGTGCTGACTAAGTGGCTGATGAGTCTGAAGAGTAGGAAAGCCACAGAGAAAAGTTATTGACAACCTTTATCACCCCATGATTCTTGATGAAGGCAACGGCCAGAAATGTGTGCTTTCCTAGATGCTGAGAACTATAGTCTATGTTTCTCTAGATTAAAGCATAGCTCTGCTATCTTATGGAGGAAGTAAAGACTTTCCGAGACAGTTGAAAGCAGTCCATTTGGTATTTTCTTAAAAAGCTTGCGATTAGGATCATGTGACTAAGTGGTTCCTGTGTATTATAACACTCCAATAAATAACTTTTTATTTGTATGTGTAGGCATGACCTGAGAATAAAAACATCTGTTTTCAGAAATGGAGATTGTTTTGTTTTATTAAGCTGTAATAATTATCCTGTATAACTCCACTGGTTCAAAGCTCATGATGTAACCTCTGAGAGATAATAAAGGTAATAATTACAATTACAATTTTCTTGTATTGAATTACATCATCTTATGTCTAAAAACCTTGACATAAACAGGATATACTCCTTGCCTACCCCTTTCAGACTGCCTCAGTTTTACATACTTCAGCATATATACCTCATGCTTAGCACATGAAGAATAAGAAGCAGACTTCAGGAACAACCTTGTGACACATACATTGGAAGAGGTACAGAACTCATTTTCTAAAGCCTGGGGAAAGGAGTACTCATCCTATCTCTAAGAATACATGACTACATCCAGGATTTTGTAAAGTGCCTGCTGGTTTCGAGAAAGATCAATTATTAAGCAGCAGACCAGATATACTTTTAAAAGATATTTTTCAATAAAACATTGAGCATCTATCTTTTTGTAAATAAGTCTTTTTAGGGAATCTGAAGTGAGATGGGCAAGAATTATTTTTTAATTTCTTGTAGACAATAAATAGAGCTTTTCAAAGCATCAAATTAGGCCCATGATGACTTGGATGAGACCTATATGTGGTTCACCAAAATCATTTCGCTATTGAATGCAGACTGCATGCCCAGATGATTCATGGGACTAAAACTTGCTTTTTGTACTTCACTATTACTTCTGTTTCACGCAAATACCATGGAGTCCACAAATGGCAAACGTAAAGTTACCAGGCATGCCCTGCCAGGCATAATGTGGATGTGACATTGTGGAGTCACTCACCTCTACGTGCATGTTTTTTCCAGACGTGCTGCAGATGAGGGGACCATAGGGCAGCACTGGGACAATGTATGATTGCTGCATCATTCAGCTGCCTAGGATGTGCATCGTAAGGGTTGAAGCAAGATTGGAGCACCCTGTGCTTAAGGTTACTGCTTAAGACAGCTTTGAGCTGTGGGCCAGTGTGAGGAATATGCACTTAGGGTAGGCAGAAAAGTTGACAATTAAGGCATCGGTTTATCAATATGGAATAAAGGGTTTCCTTGACCATAAGATAAAAGACCCCCCCCCCAAATTCAATCCAGCCAAGACTGCTCCACTTACTCCCCAGTCCTTCATATCCATTGCTTAAGAAACCAAGCCACTTCCTTGGCATCCATCTGTTTAACACATCTGTCTCTTTGTCTGGCTAAATTCCTTGAGGCACTCTTGTGGTGCTCAGCAGAGAGAAGAACTTTTTCTGTTAGACAATACCTCACAAATAAGTGAAACTGAGGGGCAAAAAAGGTAAAAAAATCCCTTATGAGACATGAAGTTATTGGAATTTTAATCTTGATATAAAAGGACCCTTTTTTAATGTTTTGTTTTATTTTATAGTCAGTGCTTGCACTAGCAATGAAAAATTTTGTAACACTTCCATCTCTTTAAATCAAATGGTCATTTTCAGAGCTATGAAATTGAGGTAACCATTTTTACAGCCTATAGAATTATACTGTGCTGTATATTCCTTTTTTTTTTTTTTTTAATCACACAGATAATCACATTTCTGTTACTTCCAAAAGGAATCTCTTTTGGACTATTTCAGATCTGCATGTTATACCACTTTTATTTGGGTTTTTTTCAATATACTTGTCTGATTGTACCAACCTGTATTATTTCTCTGAATTATTTCTTTCACTTTACGTTTTTTCATTTATAGCCATAATTTACCAGATGTAAATATGAAAAAAGCCAAACCCATGGCTGAGGTGGGACCACAGCTGTCCGTATATTTGAAGTATATGTCGCTGCCATCGGGTACATTCTGCTGTGAACAAGCATGATGGGGTTAACAGAGACCAAGAAGCTGCCCAGCTGTGGCTCAGTGACTCACTCACAAGAGCTGAGATAATAAGTTCCAGACCAGACGAGGTGGAGTCACTGCCAGAGAGGTTAGGATTTACCTCAAGAAGAGTCTTTAGCTACAGTTCTGTAAAGTGCTTTGGGAATTTTCTGAGAAAAGCCTTAGGTGTGCTAGCTAAGAAAAGGTTGAAGAATATAATTTTTTTAAGGCTTCTAGTGTGCGTCACGGAAGGATATTTGATGTGGGCAGCAGGCCAGGAAGCTAAAGTCTTTGAAAGCTGAATAATCTTCCTTATTTCTGGAATAGGTTCAGGGTTCTCAAACCATTTGAGAACTACCTATGTTCTTTTGTGGCTTAAAAAGGAAAGTACCAGACAGAGTAAAAATTTTAAGAACTAGCAAACTTCATAGGGACATATCACTAGTAAGTAAAGAGTCTGTATTCAAGGAAAGCAAACGGATCTGAACTAAATAGGAAGGAATAAGCAACATCTAAGCAAAGAGAATAATGCTAATTATATCAAAGGAGGCTCACAGAAGGTGAGTGTGGCAAATTGAGCTGACTTGGAAAAAAGGAAGAGATTTTTATGGACAGACTGCGGAGCTTATAAGTGATTTCAGCAAAGCAGGTGATATGGAGATTGATGAAACAACTGAAAGATGGATAAAGTGTGATTCAAGGAGAAACCTGTACTGATAGGAAATTATTCTTGTTCTGCAAAGTTCATCTTATTTACTTTTGTCATTCAACAGTCTCGGCACACTGAAGCATGCTGATGTTACAAGGGTAGGAGGCAACACTAACATGAAAGAGGTGCAGGTTATTGTACAAGAATTAGGCTGGAGTATCTGAAATAGGCTCATTTTCTATACATTCTGGGTGCAAGGCTATAGCTAAGGGAACCTGTTCTGGTGAGGGAATTGGAAGAGAAACCAGGGGGAGCTCATCAGCAGGAAACGAGCAGGGAGAGAATTGATTATATAATGTCTGAATGTTGTCATAGGGCACCTGACATACACTTGTAGAGTATGTATACAGTTCTGGTAAGATTTTCCAGTAAAAGGAATGGAAGTATTTCTGCTGTTTAAAAGATGTTAATTAGACTTCATCTTGAATACTGTCTATAGTTCTGATTGCTCAACTTCAAAAGAAATTAAACCAATAAAAGAATTACAGTACCTAAAGGACCTGTACTTCCAGTACAGTACACTGCCAGTACCTAAAGGGGCTGCAAGAGAACTGGAAGACTTTTTAGAAGGACCTGTAATGACAAGACAAAAAAGTAATAGTTTTAAAGTGAAAGACGGTAGATTTAGTTTAGACATGAGGAAGAAATTCTTCACTGTGAGGGTGGTGAGACACTGGCACATGTTGCCCAGAGAAGTTGTGGATGCCCTATCCCGGGAAGTGTTCAAGGCCAGGCTGGATGGGTTTTTGAGCAACCTGGTCGAATGAAAGGTGTCCCAACCCATGGCAGAGGGGTTGAAACTAGATTATCTTTCAGGTCCCTTTTCACACAAACCACTCTATGATTTTATAATTACTGGGATGACTGTGGAAATGAAAAGCATTCTTATCAGAAAATTCTTTAAAAACTGTATTTATTCTAGAAAATAAGACTGATTTGAGAAGGGATGTAATTGCTCTCATAAATACCCCAGGGAGGTTCAAGAATTGTTTCAGATGAAGTACAGTGCTGGTGCAAGAAGAAATGGAGTAGCCTTGAATAAATAGAATAGCCTTGAAAAAATTCAGATTGGAACTAAACTGATGTTTAAAACATCAGAGAAAAGAGCTTCTGAAAATGAATTTCTAAAGGAGTATTGGGAGCTTAATTTAATCGATTTAAAAAGGAAACTCATTCATGTTATGAAGACATTATACTACATAATGCTTATGATTGTTCAGGATTGGGTTCCCTTTGATAAACAGTAAGATGCCTTGCAGTATCACAAGCTCCCTCCTGGTGTTTGACTACATTCCCACATTGTGATTCTGCCATATCAGTAATTCTGAGGGGAAAGGATGAAAAGAAGAGAAATAGTGATCACCAGCACAAGTTTCTATTACTACCAGCCTCCAAACCTGAGTGTCAGTAAGTAGTAACAGATTCTGATTTGGGGGGAAGTTTTGAAATATGCCTTTTCCAGCATGTCCCAGAACTCTAATTTTAATGATTGACATACCTATAGCATTAGCATTTTCTAAAATTGTTGAATTAGCTTGAATCACTCTCAGTTCAGTCCAAGTTAAACACTAATAAAAATAATATAAAAATCTTGTGAAATCTCATTTAGCTGACAGGATCACAAAAGTTTCTGTACACTTGCTTTACAGTAGAAATATCAAATACCTGGCTCCAAATTTTTCCTGCTTTCTCCGGTGAGAAATACCCAGCTGACACAATTTTAGAAGTTCTGGGTTGAAGTTCCAGCACACTGGATGGGAGGTGAGTGTGACTTCCATATTTTCTCTCTATTGCATTCTATCTTTCCAGTGACTTTTCTTAGGGTCTTCAGCCAAAGCAGCCTTTTCCTTTTGCATTACTGAAAATGTCATGTTCATGATCTGTACCCCTTTGGTACTGAAAAAACCAAATGTCCTTTAGAATAGCTAGGACAGTTTTCTGCCTGCTTGGAAGAGCCCGGCTAGGTGGGAGATTGCTAAGTTAAAAGTGAATTGTTAACCTATAGTTTGACACAAAGCTGTTTCCTGCCACAGGAGATTACTTTCATGCTTTGGCTCCAAAATACACAGAACGCTGTTTTTCACATAAATATGTTCACTGCCAACCATTTCTTGAACGTGCAACTGAATGAGACTCGAACATGTAGGTCGCTGCTGTTTTGATCAAGATTGCACAGGGGTGACCAACACCTTTGAGCTAATAATGTACTTGGGGGGATTCCTGCCCCTGAGAGTTTTAATGAAACATAATTAAAGTGTTATACTCTTCTTTCATATTTTTAATATGAAGTTTTTAAAGTTATTAATATGTTAAATTGTATTTGAGTATTACACTCTCTGTCACATAGATATGAATGGATATTTATTTTTTGTTTAAGGAAAACTTTGTAATAACTCTCTGGCTCTGTAGACACAGAGAAAACCATTTCAGTTTCACTGTAGAAAAGGTAAACCTCCTTTGGGTTGAGTATTGATTTCATGCTACTTTTTCTATCTAAAATGTAACTTACCTATTCAAAACTGTAAAGAACTGTAGCTCTGTCAGAGACAAATGTTACTGCATATAGCAATTTTGAGAAAGGACTATTTTCAGGGTACAGAAAACTAGAAAATTAAGGAGGGAATTTTATTTTGTGCTATTTGCTGTCTACCTTATGCTCTGAAGAGTCCAACTGGAGTTACCTTGTGTATCCATCCATCTGTCCATCGGGTACTTTCAAACAGCTATGCTCCAGAGAAGCCTAGTTTCATTTGGCATTTGTTTTACTTTCAAATTTGACTTCTTTGATGGTTGATAAAGCACCAGGAATGCACTGATTTACCATTTTTATAAGCCTTTTAAAATAAATACAGCCACAGAGTTTGTAAATCAAGAAAATACTTGGCCATCCTCCCCACAGGGTACATTTGAATTTCTAAAACCCTTCTTGATGAACATCTGAATTCATGACACACCTACTGCTGAGAGAAGAGTGTGGTTTCTCCTGCTTCCCAGGCTCTCTGCCACACCTACCAATGGCCAGGACTGTACATATCACAGCACAGCTACAGACAAAGGAGAAGATTCTGCCGCTATCACCTGGTCCCACATATTTTGTGAAAAATGAGGATTCAAACTGCACTACAGCCCAACTCTATCCTACCAGCAGAAGGTGCTTCTGGTACTGAAAGCAGAGCAGGTGAGGCAGACTCTTCCTGAAGGGCTGTCCTCCTGCTCCAATTTTCTCAACGATTCAGAGCAAGGTCTTGTAAAATCACTGTATACACGCTTTCTGGAAGCCTTAAGCATGGTATACACTAAGCTAAGTGACATTAAATTACAGGGCAAGAAGTATCTCTATAGTGTCTGGGGTTAGCATGATTACTGCATGGTTCATATTCCCCTTTGTGGTTTGTGTTCCTGGAGAATCGGACTTGATATTTCCCTTAGCTATTTCTTCCTCCTCATAAAACATGTTCTTCTGATCTCTTCGGGATCATTAATAATGTGGATTGATGCAGACAGCCTATACTGCAAATGGAAAAGGCTTGATTAAGTTATCATATGATGCTTTTGTTAAGCAAGGATTATCCTCTTGAGCTATTCTAGAGAATTTTGTAATAACATAGTTTTAAATTGATATAGTACCAAGTGATAAAATTCAAATAAGGATCCAAAGCTTTTCTTCCTGAAGGTTGTACCATTCAGATCCAGGTTTTCTTCAGGGTCACATTAATGCAACCAAGGACATTCATGACACCAGACTATGGGGGCTTCATTAGGAGTCTTTTTATACAGCTGTGCCCTTGTCTGAAAAGGATCCTTCCTCTGCTACTAGGGAGAAAAATGTAAGAGCATAGTGATTGAAGGAAGAAAAGAGATCAGAACGAGATATGGCCACTTCCCAGCAGCAGTGCCCATAGCAATTCACATAATTTAATTTGGAAAGATAAATGTTATTTTTAAACCATACATGAATTTTCATTGTTACATATTATTGACTGGATGTGGCACTTACTGCTATAGTTTAGTTGACATGGTGGTCTTCGCTCAAAGGTTTGACTCTATGATCTTGGAATTCTTTTTTAACTTTAGTGATTCTGTGTTTCTATATCCCATATGATTTTTTCTGTATGTACTCTGTTTTGTTTGGGACACTTTTCAGACTGTTCCCATGCATTAATTCCAATCCATCCCAGGCTGAACTTCTCAATCCAGTCTAAAACCCTGTAAAGGTACTTAAAAATGTAAGCACGTTGTCATAACAAAAATTCTTATTAGTAGAAGAAAAATTTATTCCTTTCCTAAATAAAATTGCTGTGGAAGGAACAAATTGTAGAGTATTAACAGAATAAAGGACACGATAAACAGCATTGTTAATTAGTTTGCTTAGTCATACTTTTATGTATTTGGTAATAGTTAATCATATTACATTACTATAAAACCATAGCAGTAGTTGTAATGTCATTATAGATTTTTATTTCAGATGGGAGTTCCATGTCTTCCAACTGCCTAATGCAAAATAATTTCTAATTAATAATTCCTTTGGAGTAATTATACCTAGCAATGTGAATGTGTGGAAATTAATGAATTAGGAAGAAAGCTTACATTTTGTGTTTGGCTCCATATGCTAGAATGATTTACAGTTTTTCTGCTTACTCTGGTAATGGCTATAATTTAATTATGACAACTTCAAGAAATGCCCCGTTTCCACCTCACTGATTCTACTTTTTCTGCAGCTGTCATTGCATTTACTCTCAGGGATTGAATTAAAAAGAATGGCTGCAAGAGGTTATGAAAGAAAGGCAGTTCGTTGTTTCACCTTTTGCAGTGGAGCCTATGCTAACTTCAGGGGTCTGACCTCTGCAAGATGAACTGGGAGCTGGCACTAATGAAAGTTGCCTCTCTGCCCCTTCATGCTATTTCGGTGTGGTGACCTGTGCAGTCCAGTAATTCATTCACTGAACAACGTTTCCCAAAAGGACAGACAGAGGAGCTCATCGTCATCACTTCCAGGGTCCAGTTCTCAGCACTGGGATATAGAGGACAAGCTCTTTTTAAAATCCACTATCCTGGGATAACTTTGCCTCACTCTGCCATTATTTTCAATGCCCTCAGTTGCATCTTAAAAATTCCTTCACTGGCGTAGAATAATATGACCCTGAATACTTCGCATCTTTCTTTTAACACATGAAAACATTTGTTTTGAATCTTACTAAAATTGCTATTGTAAGATGATGGTCATACCTATACAGCGACCTTGCTACAAACTGGGTGTGTCTTAATTCAGGTAAATTTGTACATATAAAAAGTCAGTTGTGGAGATCTATTTCAGGGAATGCACAGTCACTGCTCAAAACTAACACTCTTCAAACAAAACCAGAAGGAATAGTCAGGTTGGGAATCCTGGGTAGATCAACTTATAATGCTTTGTTTATGTGAAAGGCAGACAGATTGATAGCTTCTACCATGCTGCTTT
>VYZQ01061235.1:0-10728 GCA_013400655.1 Mystacornis crossleyi | reverse complement strand
ATTGCATGCCACAGAATCTGGGTCACTAGATCAGTGGGAGAGTTGTGGTCTCAATCCAAATTTATGTGCCTAACTTCTGGATCGGGTGCTAAATACACAAGAATTAATCTTTATCCCACCAAACTGAGCTGTTAAACTCTTCCATAGCAGAGTGGCTGCAAGTTACAATGTAGAGTTCTTGTTACTTATTTTTGCAGCTCCAAGTCTTCTCTCCTAATATGAAGTCCACCTTGAAACTTCCAGAGGACAATTCGGAAGCATGAAGACAGAAATGGGAAGTAGAGTAGGAAGGTGGTGTGTTGCTGCAGAGGGGGTGGAATAAGGAAAGCCTTATTGCTAGGGGTATTTTAGAGATGTGAAACTATCTAGTCGGAAAATGGGTAGGTTGGGAGGGTGAGGAGTCCTGGTTTGTGGGTTTCATCCCATTAGAATTGGGTCTTTTGGAAACATAAATGAGTGGTGGGCTACAAGGTTGCGTGAAAGATTCCAAGGAGGAGGAAAGCTCTGTGATATATAGATAGTGACATTTGCTGGCCTTAGTAATGAATAAATGCCAAGTTCAGTGTATCATGTGATGTGTCCTGTTTGCCTTGCGCTAACAGCCTAAACCTTTGAGTATCAGTAAGTGTAGTGTTCTGAATTCAGTGGTGTAATTCCAAGCTTAGCTGTGTTAGAACTGTGTGCTATGAGCTAGTCNGATGTGTCACAGCAGGCAGAACATCAGGAAGGCATTAGATAGCTCAAATAGCTCAACACACCAATCTTACATAAGGACAGACCATGCAAATTCTCCCTATTATTTTTCAGCCCTAAGTTTCACATTTAAAGACACCACATTTGTCACTGCTTCACTTGGAATTCAATGGGAATTTAGCCCTTGACTTCAAGGTGAACTAAATTTTGCCCAAGGAACACCACTGAGATGCTCAGAGCACCTAATCCAGCCATCTCCATGGCTCTGGATGAACTGCTGATCATCCAACAGCTTTGGGATGGTTTCTCCTCAGTGAAGAGCATCCATCACAGTGTTTGAAATATACACAGTGAGTGGTCAGAATATAGCTTTATGTTTCCATAATACATGAAGTTTTTTGGTGGCAGGGAGCTTGGCACTAGATGATCTTTAACATCCCTTCCAACTCAAGCCATTCCATGAGCTCACTACAAAGCTAGGTACGAAGTGTTAGCCAGTGGTTTTAATTCCCTCTCTAGTGAAGGAACTTTCCAAGGGCCATTGAGCTGCCTGTTTTTGACACCTGTCTTTAGGTGGGATGAATGGTCCTTGAAAGGTTTTCTTTGCAGAAAGAGCCTGGGAGACTAGTAAGGCTTGGATACTTCCCTCTCAGACAGCAGCAAAATAGGGATAGAAATCCTGTCCTGTGCTCCATGTCCACCAGATCTGCAGCATGCATCCAAGCACACATATATATCCAAGCACACAGGCTGGCACTGGATTGATTACCAGGAACTGCAGCAGAGGCAAGCCTCAAGGTGAAATCCTGCATTGCTCTACTTTCCACAGACTCTATGCCTATCCAATCCACTCAGGTTTATCAGAAAGGATACCAAATCTCTGCCATTTCAAGTTCAGTTTGGGCTCTGAGCTTGTCAGTCCCACTGGGAAACAGTGCTCTGCTGTTCTGTGTTTCCAGCTACCACAGTGCTGATTGTGTTCCACTGCTGATTTGTAATATGTTTTTCCTGTAAAAAGAAAGAAGAAATGTTTTGCCTTTTACCCTGTGAGAGTTCCTATGCTATTACTTGCTTTCGCATTTTCACTGTATTGTACTGTTACTCCTTTCTGCAAAATGGTGCTAATTGCTGACTGAGCTCCTGTTTTCTGACTGCTTTGCACACCAATCACCTGCTTCTTCGTTTGCAGCACAGCCAGTGCCAAAACCTGGTGCCCATGAATTCCACAAACTCTTGCCTCTTGGAGGCAGATAAGAAGTGTCTAATTAATATTTTGTGGCCTGCGTTTGGTTGCATATCACAAATTGTCTCTTGTAAACATGTTAAGCACACCTCCTTGTGGTGCTTTTTCACTGTTGATATTCTGATGAAAGTCTCACACACACACACACACATTAATGTACAGCCAATTGATTGTGATGTGCTTGTGATCTTTGCTTGCTCAAAGGGTTCTTTTTCCAATGATAAATAAATGCTGAAGACGATTATCACCTCCTTGATCTTGTTTTCTCGATCAGAAGCACAGTTAAGTGAAAGAAACGCCCGTCCAACCAAAATGAGGCTTGTGCTGCTTAGAGTTGCCACTTTCATGCCTGCTGTAGGGACAGCGGGGCTGACACAGTCTAACTCCCTTTAGGTGGCTGCTAACCTCAGACCAGTGTGGCATGAGCACTAAGTGTTTGCAAATGCAAAGATGGACAGTGAAGTCATGTGGATGGAGCAAGGTTTTGGGTTTTTTTTCTATATAAAATATTTTTGAGTAGAGGGTCTGTGCAGTGCCTTGCTGATCCACGTTGTACTGGCTCAGGGAGCAGAGACCAAACCCCACCAAGAGCTGGAGGGAGGGTAGATGATGTGTATTTTCCAATGTTAATTACACTTTTTTCAACTGCCTACAGGTTTTGTTTTCTCCCTAAACCAAACCTGAACAACCTGGACTACTGGAAGGTGTCCCTGCCCATGGCAGAGGATTGGAACTAACTGAGCTTTAACATCCCTTCCAGCCCAAACCTTTCTATTGTTTTGTGAAAAACACCTGAAAGGCCAGTGAGAGGGGTCAAGGGGCTATAAATCCTCTTTGCAAGGAGGTGGCAAGTTCTTGGGCTAAGCACTTTCCACTCACTGCAAATCCAGCTACTGCTGAACAAGTGCTTGGCAGAGTCTGTAGAAATGTAATGCAGTGATTTTATACTAATGAAAGCATTGGCTATCTGGAGAAAATGACGCTTGGGAAGAAAGCAGGACAGAGGGCACAATTTTATTTTAAATTGTGAACCCTAATCTTAGCTTAATCTCTGTTTTAATTAGCCTGCAATTCCAGTTTTTAATCATTTTTTCTCCTTTAATGGATATCCTCACCTGAAGAAAATGACTGTATTTTTGAGCAACCTGGTCTAGTGGAAGGTGTCTTTTCCCATAGTTGGGGGTTTGGAACTAGATGGTCTTTAAGGTCCCTTCCAATCCAAACCATTCCATGATTCTATGATTTTGAAACCTCTCCTCCCCCATAACTCTGTTGACATCCATGGACCACCAAACCTTTTCTGCCTTCCTGTTGCTAAGGGTGCTATTTCTCATCGCTGCTTGGTTTACAAATCACTTTCTGAATTTATTCCATCTATGACCACATGCTAATAACAGTGCTGCTTTTTGATGTCCACTGTATCACCCTGTCTTCCCTCTCCCTTCCCCACCAGCTTCATCCATTCATCAATCACACCTACCTATATGATCTGCCAAGTGTTTCACCTGGGCTGTAGCTCGCAGGATTTATCATTTCACTCTCTACAGCTGGTATCAGAGAAAATGCTCATTTTTAAAAGACTGGTAATTATAGGGGCTTATCTGTGACAATCCATGATGGGCAACAAAGTGCTTCTCCCATGACACAAGGGTGCAGGGTATTTTCCATGCCGCAGGCTGGATAGGTAATCCATCTGCTCCCCTGCAGCTGCCCAGAGTGAATGCTGGAAAACATGCCTTTGCTGCCCTGTTGTTCTTTGAACTCATTCAGCCTTGCAAAGGCCAAACACACATAGGGGCAAGATGCATTTCAAGGGGACAATAGAACCTATTGGGTTGATGGAAGGCCCAGACTCCCTGGTCTTTAACCATCACTGTCTGAACCCACAGGTCCTGACTAACTCCTTAATCTTTGCCAAGTCACTAGTGACTGGCACTACCCAACTCTTTCCAAGGGCTGTGCTGGAGGGATTCACTCAAAATGAAGTGTTTTGTCTTACAAGAGCATTTAGTGTGGAGGTGTGGAGGCACTGGCTGGAGGAGAAATGTCTTAATTGTCAGTGTTGGTGTCTGGGTGAAGTGAACAAGAAGGGGAGACAATAAATTGAATTTTGAAAGTTGAGTCTGCTTCTCAAATACTTAATTACAGAGTATCTTAGATGTCCTTTCCAACCTAAATAATTCTGTGATATGAGAGTGGCTTTGCAGAGATGTCACTCTGACTGCCATGAGCAGTCTCATGAGGAGTTACCTCCATGCTTCCAATTTTAATGAGCTGCTTTAAAATACACTGTGTTCACTCATCTAGGATCCTTGTGCATGTGTGGATGAAGAAGTTTTCCTTGACACTCTCCATCCTTCCACTCCAGCTTGGGGACAGAACTGAGCTCCCTTTGAAAACCTCCGTTATCATTTTTACATCCCTGACTGGTAAAAGGATGTTTCATCAGCTGACGTATCAGCCCTTATACAAATAACAACCTCTTGTGTCATGATATTCTTTTGATTTAGGGTTTATTTAGAGATGTGTCAGTGCAGGAGAGAAAGGAACTTCTAAAGAAGATGCTTCTGACATAGCTTGTACCTCCCAACATCCAAGGAATAACAACCATCCCCATCAGGTCAAGAAGAGGAGCCATACAGGAAGAAGACATTCCCTAGTATAAACATGATGAAATGGATGTGCTCATCAGCTCTAAAACAGCATCCTTTCCATATGTGGAAAATATTGTGATGTTCAGACATGGGCTTCTGCTCTGCCTTGTTCCACCAGTGTCATGGTAAGTTTGATCCAGATGGGGAATTGGCACCTCACTTCCATTTGCCCATATTCACTTGAGCTTTCTGGGTCGGGAGCAATTCCACTAATGCCACTGGGTCTACTTCCAAGCTCAGGGATATGTGATGAGGGGTAACACATCTCTGAGTACTTCAGGACTGGTGGTCTGTCATGAACTCTGAACTGCTTGTAAACACTCTTAATTTCTGTTGCAAGGTGCCTTGGGAACAATTCCCTAATCCTGACTGTCATGTGGAGGACATGTGAGGCAAGAATAAAAGAAAATCCTACTAGTGGATTGAAGGCATCTTTATGCTTTCCAAAATGCTAGCTTACCTTCAGGCAGTCTACTCCATGGAAGCCAACAACAAGGACCAACCTCCAGAAAAATGGTGGGTGGGAGTAGTGGCAGATCTTAGTGATATGTGAGAGCCCTGAGGGGTTAACTGTGCTTTCAATGTGTTCAGTGGTGTGAGAGATGGGAAGGGGAAAGCATTTCTGACCCCTCCTTGTTGTCTTCTGCCCACCCCAACCTAGCCCGTGGCATGCAACAACCCCAACCCCCCAAACAAAGCTGGATCTTCCCATATCTTCTTGGAGAGACTGGTGTGTCCTCCCTAGCTCTGAGAGAGGTCTGGAGAACTGGGTCACAGCAAAGGGTGAAGAACACCCTGCATGGAAAATGGTGGAGGGAATCTCACCATATGATGGGTGGCAGACAGGTCTGTGCCTGTCAGTTAACAACACCTATTAGCACTTGCTTCCAGTACCAGATGGTCATGGTAGGGAAATCCTGAGAGCAGCCCCTGGCCATTGGACTGACCTGCTCCTTGGCCTGGTGCAGAATCTAGTACCAAACTGAAGACAAGTTCAGCTGTAGCCACCTTGTTTGAACCCAAGAGATTTGCCCACAGAAGCGGTGGCTGCCCCATCCTTGGAAGTGTTCAAGGTGAGGTTGGACTGGAGCTGGAACAACCTGGTCTAGTGGAAGGTGTCTCTGTCCATGGCAGGGGTGTTGGAACAAGAGGATCTTGAGGATCCTTCCCACCCAAATAATTCTGTGATCCTGCAATTTATCAGCAGGGACACGACCCCCCCAGAGTTTAATGAAACAGATAGTGCTTTGGAGCCACAGGACAGTGAATGTCTTTGCCCCCCTTGCCCCTGCTCCCTCACCTCTCCCCAAGGTTCATTGCGGATCAGAGATCTCACTGTTGTCTTCTTCCCTTGCAGTCTGCAATGCCCTCACCCCCCCATCTAACTCCATTTGCCCACCACACCACCATTCCTTCTTGCCTTCAAAATAATTTTCCCTCCATCCTCTCTGCCATCTTTGCTGTGTCTCTTCCACAGCTGCTTCTCCAATCCTTTGCTTTCTCCCACCTCTCCCCTCCAGCATCTTTCCCCTTCACATCACCCCAAATACCAAGCTCCAACAAGGACCTTCTTCTTCCNTCTCTCTTGCACTATAAGCCTTTTTCTTTGCCTCTACTGTGTGCTATCACTCACTGCTTGGAATAAATGATTATCACTCACTGCTTGGAATAAATGATATCTCACCTACCAACTGCCCCTTCTCTCTCTCTCCTTTTTTTGGTGTGACTTCACTAGATGTGTCTGCAAGTGCATTGTGTCTGTTCTGGTAGCCAGTCAAGCAGTCGGTCTTGCTTCCACGGATCTGTCTGTCTTTTGGGGTGACACTGCTCATGTTTTTGTCCTCTGGTACCTTTGTTTGTTTTTTTTCTTACAGCCACAGGGACAAGCTTTGTTGTCAGTGTAGGAGCCTGGCACATTCAGAGCTGCAGGATCTTCTGTCCTGTTCTGATGCCATGCTGGTGCATCTGATAAAGAGGTTGGCCTTTCTCCCAGCTTCCTGCAAAGATGTCCCGGGCTGCCAGGTGGCTCAACAAATGCAGCAGCCAAGGAAAATGAAGGAGAAATCTTGTAGCCTGAGGCAGAAGCAGCTGATGGTAAAGGAACAACATTGCCCTGTAACAGGAAGGAGTGGACAGAGATGTGTCAGTGGAAATCCAAGCAGATACATCTCTCAGGGGAAGCACCAAAAGCTGGCTTAGCATGTTTCAGAGATGGATGCCCAGAAGGCTCCCTGTGGCTCATAAGGTGCTCTGGACATCTGCTTCCTCAATCCCAGACGAGGACCAGACCTGCCCATGGTCCCTTCTACCTGTGAGTACAGCTAGGACCAGTTGTGACTCAGTCTCAGATGGCTCCTTGGCTGCCTCCTTGTCCTAATGTATGGCCTTAAAGTGCTAGTTTGGTCTGTGCTGGCTGGAGCTGTTGGTGCACATGGAGATGGTGCTTCTTCCCAGGTGCTCCATAAAAACATGGAAAGTTGCCGGATCAGCTTGGTTCCTCTACCCTTACAGTGACCCTCACTGCCTGTGGTGTGACACCAGCCTGCCAGAAAGTAAGGGAGACTCCTGATCATGCTGAGTGAGCTCAGAGCATGGTCACCAGTCTGGTTTCATGGGCCATCTGCAGGAGTTAGGTCTGAGGACCTAACGAGAGGCAAAACTGAAGCAATTTGGTGGACATGGATGGGAGAGGGATCAAGCAGTGCGTGGTCCCCTGGGCTTCCTTCAGTGCCTGTTCCTGTCCTGTCCTGCCTGCAAGAGCAGACAGAAGAGATGAAATGTGTGGAGAGCTCAAATCCTCAGTGAAGAGCCTGGAAATGCTGTCTAGGACAAGCAGGACTTGCAGCTGAGTTGTGCCTGACATCTCCAGGCTGTAGGAATTTTAGTGTAGGTGCTGGAAAGAGGCATTGGGAAAAAAGATCAATCCCTTGATGTAGATGATATCCTGTGTCCTTTCCTATGGGCTGCTGTGACTTACTTCCACCTGCCTTGCTTCCACAGTGCTGCTGCCTCCTCCTCCAAGCTGTAGATTCCACCATTAAAAAACACTGAAAAAATCTCAGCTGCAGTTTTAAGGGCTGACTAGTATTTAGAACATGATTCCTCCATGTTGCTGAGATCCTCATCTGACTTAGAGGTATGCAGAAGTCTTCTAACATCTAGATTTCTGCTAGCAGAGCTCTGTAAGAGCTTGCCTATCTGCTGCTTTGTTTTGAACTCCAAAGGGCTGAGCTCCTTGTTGCTCACTCCACACCTACATCAGGCCAGATTTAACAACCAGGCAGTTTCTTCTTCAGACCTTGCTGGCCCCAAACTGGTGCACATTTCCAGGTCTCACCCAACCTTTGCAAGAACAGCAACCCCTCTGCTTGCTGAGGAATAGAGCAAGGCTGAAATTCCGCATTTCCCTGATAAAACTTACAGTGTTACCTCTACTGCTGGATGTGGCTTTTCCAAAGAATGCAACTGAGACCAATTATAAAGTACGATGTTAAGCCCATTTTCAAGACAAAAAAAGGTTTGTATTTTTGTTGCTGTTTTGTAAAGACAACAAAGTTCAGTGCACAAAGGCCAATACAGCATTTAGAAGACAGAAGTGACTTGTCGTAACCTCTCATAATCAACTGGGAATTGAATTTGCCCAGAAATCCATGAGTTTCTATTTTCTGAAGAACATGAACCTGCCAATGTCCTCGTGGATAAGGGCACTAACCAAAAGGTGAGTTCCTCCACAGAAGAGAGCTGTCTCCTCGCCTGAATTCTCTGTGAAAGCAAGGACAGACTTCTCATGGTTTTTTCTTTAAAATGTTCCTTCAGCACCAAAGTTCTGTGCCTGTTTCTGTGTTGCTGTTTCTGAACCACTGATAGTGGATTCCTGCTGCTTTTAGTTCTCTTAAAGGCAACTTCTAATTTTCCATGTGCCTATACAGACTCATAACAGCTCCCAAATAGTTAAACTGCTTTGAATTAAGTAATTTTGCAGAAGAGAATACAAGTCATCAGCTCGTTTTGATATGAGGCCACCAAAACATCAAGATGTGAATTCATAGAGGAAGAGGGATGAGATGTAAGCAGGTCCTCCACATCTCTTAGGAACAGGATAATTGCTGAAGCTGTCAGACACAAGTTTAGACCTCAAGTCACAAAATCCCAGCTCCACGTGCTTATACCAGGACCAACAAAGAGGAGATGGTGCTATGTGTGCTCATGGTGGCCCATGAACACCCCTGGTTATTTCCAGACACCTTGTGCTGCCTCTGGGAAACGAACCCCTGCTGAATTTCATACTCTTTCTGCACGTCTCTCAGACATAACGGGAGTAGAAATCTGTCACCTCCAGTTCATCTCTTCTACATCTCTCACCTTCTCACAAAATTAACCTGACAGTTTGCCAGCAGCAGCCCTCATGTGGGCAAAGATCTCCAAACTCTTTCCTCGCTTGTCTTAAGCAAAGATAATTTATAAACGTTGCTGCTGCGTGTGTGTTGGGGCTTGTTATGTTTCAGGATCAGGCTTTCCTTTCAACCCTCCAGTTTGCACACTCTCAGTTCACTCTTCCCAAGGCTGGTACCTAGGGCTAGACCTCACTATGCAGCCTTGCAGAGAACAGCCAGGGCTTCTTCTCTGCTGTGCATGCTCTGTTGTCTCTGAATACCAGCTCCCGGGGGAAATAATGTAATTACCTACCACTCACACTCCTTCCAGTTTCAAACAGGTTTGTATGGACAATCACACTGTTGTCTATATTCATGCAAACAAAGAGGAAGCCAGGAGGTGAGATGGGACACAGTCTTTTCCTTCTCCTCAGGTTCATAGCCTGAAATCCATGGCTGAAGAATGCACACAGTCATGGGAAAAGAGCCAGTAGATTAAAATGAAGAACATGCACTGCAGGCACCAGATTTTTGACTGTCTCAACAAGGAGGGACCACCCCAATGCTGCTGAGATGGAAGAATTCCCCTGGTGACTCTAGCAAGGGCTCAGGAAAATGCTGGTGGATTAAAAACAGTTCATATTGCTTCAGGGAGAGATGATTTTTTGCTTTTAAAGCTCTCTTCTGAAATGCAGGGTAGCAGCAAGAGCAGGGTTGGATACCAAGGAAGAGGTGGTGTGGCTCTGGTGTTGACCCCCCTGGATCCAGTAGAACCTGGATCATCCTGTACACTCTGGCACAGGACAACCTGAGATCATGGCCCATAGTTCCTGCATCCTCCCTCACTAAATGAGGTGTGAAGATGTGCTTCGTATCTGGAGTAGCTGCTGATGGCCTTCAACCTGCAAGTGCAAGTGCCCTTAGGGCACCATTTCCACTGTCAAGGATGTGCAGGCATCTCCAGCCTTCTCCAGAGACCAGGCAATGGGTCCTGTCCTAGCAGATGCCTGTGCATCAGCAGTATGGAACTGGTCTACACTGGCAGTGGGGCATCTTTCCAAGGAGAAGCTGCTCTGCATTTTCCCCCTAATTCTTTGATTTGTGGTGCTGGGCTCACTTCATTTCCATAGGAACTGGTGGGCTGAAAGAACTCAGCAAATTTCCTACCAAACTCTACCAACAGCTTCTGGCAGCAAATGTCTCTTTGTGGTAAGCAAAAAGGGCAGGGTGAGCATGAGTATTTGAGAGAGAGCTGTCCTGCCGGGGCTCTTCACATTGTCCTGCCCCACGAGCCTCTCACATAGAGATGGTTTGTCTCGTGTCTGGGTTGGGCTGATTTCACAGACCAAGAAAATGGTAACGAGCCACTCCATGGTGTCAGCCCCTCCTCTAACCTGGAACCATACCCTGCACAAAAATTGTGCAAGACTGGGGGACAAATGGGGATCTCCACAGTCCCTTGATGCAACCACCATGTAAAGCTGCCCATTTTAAATCTTAGCAGGTTTCTCGTGCCTCGTCAACTGCTTTCTGCCTTTCCAGATCCTCACAGACCCATTCCCATCCATCCATGTCTCTCCTCATACCTAGAGATCATCCTCCTCTTTCCTAGTGAAGACTGATTCCCTTGTCCCTTACAGGTCTTTCCTGTCCCATCCCTCCCTCTGTGCTTCCTCAAGACTCAGCCTTCTTTCCAACATGTGTCCAGAGCTTCTACTGGTAGCATCTACCCGAACTCCAGGGTGTAGTAAGCTTATCGCGTGTC
>VYZQ01061232.1:0-10212 GCA_013400655.1 Mystacornis crossleyi | reverse complement strand
ATTTCTTTTACATGGCAATGTATAAAAGGATGTACTTATTTTTGTGGCTCTATCAACTGATGTTCCTTCTGCAGCCTTTATTTCTCAAATTCTTCATAATTTTGCTCTGCACAGAGTTGGAAATGTCTTTTTGTTTCCTGCAAGTGCCTGAGGTTTCTGCAGTACTGTTTGTTATTCTACTGGCTTCACTTGTTCTTTCGGGCTGTTATATTTAAGACTGATGAGGCATTCATTCTCAGTCAAGAAGCTTTTTAAAAGTACACTGAGTTGTATAGATAAATTAATTACTACAATTAAATGCTTGTATATGTTTAGGAATGATTGTTGACTTTCCCCCCTAAGCACATTGTCTTTAATCAAAGACTGCAGAGGTGAAAATAATCAATTACCTTCTGCCTACTTCTACTAAAAATATCCTCATTTCTCAGACGGGTTGGCTGACTGACTAGAAGAGAATTTGCTGTGCACACAAAAGGTAAGCAGAGAAGAGCCACAAAATCACACTGGAAGGGGAGATTTATGATAATTTCAGATGATGTTTCCTAAAATATAAAAGATAGAGCTCATAAACTAAGAAATTCATTGAATTAAACCTTGTTTAGACTCCTAGATTGCTGCTTTAATTTGTAGCAAGCACTGCTATGTCCCCGGATGTGACTACCATTACAACTCAGAAGTCAAGTCTCTCTGCAGCAGGCTTTTAAATATAATCAGAGTATGATGTTACTTTAGTAATAGCCTGAAAGGGAGACTGTATTAGGGGTTCCTCTTGTGGTACTACTGCTAGGCTGTCAGAAACAAGTGTGGGAACTTCTGCTCTAGACTGCAATGTGGATATGCCTTTAGTATGGAAAATACTATCTGCAAAAAATGTTGAAGAAAAAAGTCTTTCTAATATAAATTTAACACATAAATCGCCTACAGAGTGAAGAACATAGGTAATTAATGGCAGGTCTAATGATGCTCTTGATGCTGTTTTATATATGAGTACTTTCCCTGTAACCAATCTGTTTTTAAAAGGTCAGAAAATCTTATAGATTAAGCATTTCCTCATAAATTTTAACACAGGCATATTTAACAAAAAGAAAACAAAAAATCAGGATGCAAGACAGGGCACTTGCTTAAACAGTACTGCAATTGCAAATTAAATGTTAAGATGAAATGTGATGAAACATTATCTCTTTCTGGACTAAAGCTGCATCTATACCTTCTGAGTGCAAAACGAAGCTATAACAACTACTAAGCTGACAACTCTTACTGCTGCCTTTTTTCTTCTTTTCTTTCTCCTTTTTTTTTTTTTCCCCTTTTTTGATAAGAATTGCTTGGAAGCATAATAAAACAGTGTTATGTGACATTGCACTAGGGAGATGTAGTTAATGTATGCCATCTTTGTCTAGCAGATAAAAATGTATCTCAGGATACATGACAAAGACTGTAATGGAAGGCTGCTGAAGGGAGCTGATACGGTGTTATAGCACCCTTGAAAGGGTAGTCTTAGTAACATACTGCAAAGACTGATGACTGAAGTCAAGAATATTCACCTTGGTCCCAGGACTACTGTTTCTGAAATGAACTTTGGGATAGAAGATAGATGGAGGAAGAGGATAAAAGTGAAAAGAAGGACAGAAAGGACAGAAACTACAAAGAAGACAAAGTGTACTTATGCATGGCCCATTTCTCTTAGCAAGATGGGGAAGACATGGGCTCTCACTAACCTGGTATATCTGCATTTTGCAGAGCAGGAGTAGGTTTTTTGGTTTTTTTTTTAATTTTCTTTTCCCGCAGGACAGCTTTGTTTCACAGCCCACACCCTGATAAGGCAACTATCCTGCTTTCTGCCCACACACCAGCTGTGTAGTGCCAATGAGGAGATTTCTGCCTGGTCACTGCCTGCAGGGTCAGCTGCAAGACAAACCAATGACACTCACAACATAAGCCCTCATTTATACATGATAATACACTCTGTTGGCTCATGGGGTAGGACATAGACTGATGTGTTCATCTGTTCACAAAGTAGGTGCTAACAGCTTGAGGCTTGTTAGAGTTGAACCGAGCAGTAGGAGGAGCAATTAGTGTTTTCAAATCTAGGTTTTGCTCCAACGTGAGCTGACTAATGTTCACTTTCCTTAATTCTGAAGTGTTGTAGTTTAACAGTAACATAAGGAATTTTTATTTTTCATAATTTTTTAAAATGTCACTAAGACTAACTAGACTAACCTATTTCAACAGAGTAATTGCATTTGTTTTCATAATCAGAAAACATTATATAGTGGTGGACTGTACTGGAGATACAAAGCTTAAACACAAAATCAGTTAGGTAAAATCACTGCCTACATTTCACTGGCATAAATACAGATTATCTGTTCATAATTCTAATAAGTTGTGTCACTGTTTCCGGTAATTCAAGGCATCAGAATTTTATGGAACCCTGTAACACAAAGCCAAAATAATGCTTGATAGCATCAAATCTCATTTGTCTTCTAAGTCAATCACAATCCGATAATTTCTGCTTCTAAAAAACTAGATAAATATCTTCTACCTCTTTGTGTAAATCTAGTAAAGGAGGTATGTAATAGTTTCACACTAATTACTAGTTACATTTTAACTACCAGCTTTACTTTAGAAGAACTTCTGTGTATACTAAATCTCATGCAAAAAGATTCTAAATTGAAGAGTTACTCTAGGTAGTCAAACATATCTTTTGGACATATTGCCATGCCCAAGCAGATTGTATGTATTGGGTTTGCACGCCGAGGTTTTGGCAGCAGGGAGGCTACAGGGTTGGTTTCTGTGAGAAGCTGCCAGGAGCTTCCCCATGTCTGACAGAGCCAATGCCAGCCGGCTCTAAGACCAACCCACCACTGGCCAAGGTTGAACCCATTGGCAACAGTAGTAGCAGCAGTAGTTTTTATTTTCTTACTAACCTACTCTGATTTGGCAGGTAAGAAGTCTCTTATTAGGGCCTGTTTTGACTATGATGGAAATTGCTGAAGGACCTCCCTGTCCTTATCTTGATCCATAAACTTCTCATCGCTTTTTTCTCGCCATGTCCAGCTGAAGAGTGGAGAAGCTTGATGGACACCTGACATCCAGCCAAATTCAACCCACCACACAGTAGAAAAGTAGAATTAGATGAGGATCCTATAGAGATAGATCTCCCCCTAAATTGTCGCCAGGCTGCTTCTGGAGTGAAGTCGTACACTTGGAGTCATAGCTTAGATAATCTAGACCCTTGAAAACCAGATTTTTACTTCTCTCTAAGAGTATAAAGAACTTTCAGACTTTGTGATCTGGATGAGTTTTGATTAATCAACAAGAAGCTCTCAAGTTCTGCCTTTTTCTTCACTGAGCAGATAATTAATTACTTCATCTGAGATTTATTTAAGTTTTGAGGGCTATCTTTACATACCAAGAGCATTCCCCATGCCCTGGGGTTAACCCAAGACTACAGTTCAAGATTTCCCCCTTTCTGTTGAGGACGGTGGTATGTCATCCTGTGAAGGCTGAGTAAAACATTGGACTGCAACTAACTTTAATAAACAAAGTGAACCTTTCCTGGCAGTGACAGTGGCAGTGAAGATGGGAAGCAGCCAATGCTGGGATAGACTCAGGGTAACGGGGTTTAGCATTACATAGGTTTGGAAATAGTTCAAAATTTCTACTGCTCCTACTGTACAGCAGAGTGGAAAAGGGATCCCACAGCAGTTGGGAATTTTGGATCTCACATTGCCATTGCATACTGAAGGGAATTTTGGCAATTGATTTCAAACAGTAAAAAAAAAAAAAAAATTCTTCTCAGTGATTATGGCTGTGACTCTGTTAGGGGCCAGGCATGTGACAGTTTCCCTGGTGCTTGGGATATTACTGTCCAAAAAGCTGTAAGTCTTTATAATACATGGCTTAGCCAGTCTTCATTAGCTGCTGGCAGACTCTCTTGGGTGAGGTTCTTGCAGTGTCATTACACTGCAGAGCTTTCATAAATGTTACATTGTATTGAATAATAGATGATTTTATATATAGTTTATTCATGCTGATAAAAGGAAAGGAGGTTTGAGCTGTTTCGAAATGCCTTAGGGGAATGTTATTCAGTAGATTCAACTTTTTTTTTTTTTTTTTCTGATGTAGGGAATAATATCCCTATGAATGACAGGCAGCAGAGAGGATGCCTTTTCCTTTTGTTTAAATATATTTCACCATGCAGGGATGTGTACTTTCTGTTTTCAAATCAGTTATGCCTAAATTCTTACATTTAGGCACCCACAGTTTATGTTATCCATCTTAATAAAGTTTCAATGCAAACCAAACCGCCTCTAGCTCCTCCAAACTGCCTTAAAGAAGAACAAGGCCAGACTCCCAGCAGGTGGCAGCCAAATCTAAAATATGTCAAAATTAGCCCTTCAGCGTGCAGATAAAAAGATCTAGTGTGCAGATGATGCAGAAATAAGCAAGCAGTGAGTTAAGAGGCAATTTCACATGGTTATTGTCATTCCTTTCTGTTCTTGTAATGTTTAAAATTTCTTCTTACAAGAAATACTGGCTTCCCTTGGTTGTAGGTGACAAAATTTCACTTCTTTAACCTATGGCACTTTAATATTTTTGTATTATCAGAAGAGCTGTAATTTCTGGTAACTGTTATCTCCCCTGAGAAATGCTTATAAGCTCATAATAATATTTCTCAACGTGAACTTGATCATGTAGCTCAGATACAAACATACATACTGCTTCCTTTTCCAAAACCCTAAAATAAATTTAAAATACTAAAATAATTAAAAAAACATTATCTTACAAATATCTCTGAAAGCAATCTGTATGTAAGTACTTTTGAAAAAATTGTTCTAAGACATGTGCAAATATTCTTATACAGATACAGAAGGAGCACTAGTAGCAGTTCCAGTCTAAGGGAAGGCGTTTTTCACAGTACAACCTATAGTATGAGGAGTAATATCTGTTTGGCTGTGATAATATTTAAAAAAAAAAAATCAGTGGTGTTATCTTATACTGATGACATATACTAACGACTCAGTAAATTATTCGGTATTCATAGATAAATAAATTCTTCATATTATTTAATTATTCATTTATAAATCAAATGGTTATTCGGTTCTGTAGTTAGACAACCAATGCCAAAATATATACATTTGGTGAACCCATTACTAGCCAAAACTTCTTTTTTTTAGTGGCCAAGATATAGCCACTCTGTCATCTAAGGGCTGAAATCAGCCCTCACACATGATGCTGATTGCTCAGTTAAGCCTACCAGTTAAGTGGCTGCTGTCGAAGGCAAGAGAAGATATTCCCTGCAATTGTGCAGGAACATGTTTTCCAGCCTAGTCTGGAAATAATGCTTCCTGATCTGGTCAAAAAGTGGTTTTCAATCTTCACTACTTCTTGTCCTTGTCCATGCTGCATCTTCAGCCCGCTGGGCAGGGCGCTGGCACTCAGGGATAGACTGAGTCAAAAGACAGCTTATAGTAACAGCCAGTTATGCGAGAGTATGATTTGGGTATACTTGATGAGCAAAAAACCCATACGCTTGAGCAGGCTCTGACTGCAAAATTCTAATTGATTTCTTTAGGAGACTCACTCTTTGCCCTCCACATAGAGTGGTGGTATATCAGGGTGTGAATACCACTGCTTAGCTGGCAGAGTGCATTGTATTTAGTGCCTGTTGTCAGTCCCTGCAGCTGTAAATTCCATGAAGCTTCCCTAGTGCGTATTCATACTCAAATCGTTACTTCCATTTTACTTCTTCAGAAACATTATTATTAAATCCAAAATTGAATCATTTTTCTTTCTTCACAACAGTTTCAATAGTGGAACATGCTAGTGCTACCTTTGAAAGCAGAATTAAATCTAGTTGCTAGATTTAATATAATTAATCTTATTTAACCCAGAATTAAATATGACTGAAGGAAGTTGCTGAAAGACACTTGTGGTTGTGGTTCTCCAGTTTATTTAGTGTGAATGACTTCCAGCTCTGGGCATTCCAGCCCATGGATCTTGTAAAGAAGGGCAACTCAGGTCAGGCATGTAAACAATCAGAATTTTGTGTTCTGAAAGAAATGTTGGTTTAACTGTTTATCTTTTAGAATGAAATGATTTTATTAAGACTTAAAGACTTTTGGTCACTGCAGTTTTGCTGAATCTTTGTGCTTACATTATCAACAACATACAAGTCTGACTTCTTCAGAAGATGCTTTTGTAGATGGGAGAGGTTTACCTGATCTCAGATAGGAATGTATGCTACAACAATTTCAGTCTGCTTTGCTCAGTTTTGCATACTACTCCCTGATTTTGCATACTCCCACTTAAAATGTCGCAAGGTCTTAAGGCAACACAGTAAGAGCAACACATAAAAGCAAAGGAAAAGGAATGTGACCTCTGTCCTCTCCTGGTAAGTCACCAGGCTTTCTTACATAAATACTTTAAGATGGCTCAAATGACTTAAAAAATCTAAAACACACACATAAAAGGGTGAGGCTTGTGTTAGCAAGTAAAAATGATTTAAATATGCAAATTTTTAATATTACTCTTTTACTTATTTGCTAAGAATAATTTAATAATTCCTTTCTAAATTTTTATAACTATCTTTTTAAATTTAGCCATAGTTGACAACTCTAGATTATAAGACAAAAGTTCCTGAGCAGACTACTGCACCTGGGTAGTTGTTAATACGGAAGAATCTAGCTTCACCTTTGAAACAAGCATCTTTAAAAAATTTTCTCCTGATCTTCAAGTAATTTGGGATCCTACTATTTATAAGCATTACATCTCACCTTCAAAACTGAGAAGCATCAAAATATTTTGATGCTCTTCAACTAATTGAATTAATTCAAAGTCCCATGAGCTCTATTAACAAGCTTGCCTTTTGGTACCTGTGAAGCTTCACGATGTGCAACTTTCCTGTAATACAGTTGAATCAGGTTTTATTATTTCCCCCATATCTGAAATTTTTTCTCATTTCTAAAAAGACCCAAAACATCTTCTCCAGTTCCCAACTGTATTATGTCATAATTACTATTTTCCCATTATATATTATTAAGGACACATTAAATCACGCAGAGCAGTCCAGTACAGACTGGTGAATTAGTGATAATAAGGCTCATGTGTATCCAAAGTCCTATCTGTGCTTTGTGAAGTGAATAAAGAACTACCCTAGATTTTAAAATCACAATGACTGCATTAACACAAGGCCATTGGTTTAACCCTCTCAACTGGCCTTAAACAAGATGTTGGGATCTATTAGTGAGATGGTTGGTGTAAGCTGTGAGGGACTTGATTTCATTTTGCAGTGTAGCCATTGGTTTACACTTGGTAAAGGCCCTTGTTTCTCAGTGACAAGGAAGTTATAAATATGATTTATGAATGCTATTGAATTTTGAATATGTATTTCATGCTGGCATTTTTGAAAATTCATGGTTTTTGTTAAAATCTTTTGAAATGCATTCCATTTCTTTTTTCAAATGGAAAAGGACTTCAACTGCAGAATTATTGGAAACAGTTATTGTAATGCCATAATAGAAGAGCTAACTTCTGGGTTTCATTTATACAAATATTTTTATTATGTTAACTGAAGTGTTGTCAAGGTAACATATAGACTTGGTCCACAGAAAATCCTTACATTTTTTTCTTTAGAAAATTATGCTGCTCTTGCTAGTTTTATTCCTAGATTTCCTGTTTGGAGGACTTCCTTGGTTTTACAAAACAGTTGAGATGAAATCAGAAAAAGGTCTGCTCATTTAAAAATCGCTGGTGAAAATTACTTCCCTCTGCTTTTCTAACTGTATTTGTTCTGTATTTCTATGACTAGAATGACCACAAGAATTTTTTTTTTTAACCTCATCTGAATCATTTTGATGCAAGTGCTACCTTAATTCTTCCCATCTCTCCCATCCCTCTTCATGACAAAAATGATGAAGAGTAGAATGGAAGCATGTAGACAGCTTAATAATGTGCTGGAAAATTCCCTCCAAACTACCTGGATACATTCCCAGATGCAAATCTTGCAGTCTTAGTTTTTCGGTGAAATAATGTCTTCACTAATATGTTCATTATGGAGGACATCAGAGAACCTATTTAAATGAGAAGTTGTTATCACTAGGAACAAGTAGTGTTAAAAAAAGTAAATAAATTAAAACTAAACTAGAAGGGAAGCTCTGCAAGTTTCAAAATATTCAAATACATATTTGAACCTCCCATGTTTTAAACTGTTCTTTTCTGCATTTCACAGATTCTGGCCTGAAGTGCAATTAGAAAAAAATTGCAAGCAAAAGATGCTGTCGTTGTATTCCTACCTTAACAATTACAAAATGTGATAGAGACATTACTTTTTTTCTTTCCATTCAGCTCTTTTCAGCAGTTCTCTCACCTAGCAAAACACTTAAAATCATATTTTACAATAAAAATGATAAAAAAACCAGAAGAGATTTCTCGAGAATATCCACCCCATACTCATTCTTTGGTGCACGATAAACTGTACTTACATCATCCTCACTGGATATTTATCTACCGTACTTCTTAAAAGTACCACTGAAGAGAATCTCTCATCAGAGGAAGATGACTATTGCAGTAGGAAAACTTCCGTTAAAAATCTAAATAATTATTTAACATATGGTTTCCATTAAAACAAACTTTTCTCTCCCCACTTGTAATCACTACATAGGAGCAAGAAAAAACATAATTCGTATATTTTTTACAATATTAGAAGTCAGTGGATTAATTTTATGTATTGCAATCTTGATGCCCCATGCCCTTCCTTAGGCTCTATTTACTTTTAAACCAGAGTAATTTGAGAGATTGCTCTTCCTGATACTGCCTTTCATCTTTGCCATTTTCACCATTTATTCACTTTGTCAAGATAATTTTGATTTCTTATTCTGTTTTCTGAAGAGCTTGCAAATACTCCTAGCTTGATATCAGCATTAAATTTTATAAGTGTACTATCCATTCTGTCATCCAGGTTGTTAACATTAATCTTACAAACCTGTCATGTGGAAAAGTGTCAAAAACCTTATTGATGTCAAGGTATAACAATTTCAGTGTTTCTTTTATCCTCTAGGTCAGTTGCCTTGTCAAAGAAAGAAATTAGAGTACTTTGACATGATTTGTTCTTGACAGATCCACACCATCTTTTTAACGTCTCACATTTGTTACCAATGAGTTAGTTTACGATCAAATGTCTTTCAAAAATGAAAGTGGGCTGGCTGGAACATATTTGCCCAGAACATCCTCCTTTCACCCTTAGGGGTCTTTAGAGAGAGCTGCTATATTTACCTGCCCCTTTCCTTTCTTCCTGCCCTTCTAGGAGTAAAATGTCTTAAGCACAGCTGAACAGTTGTTACGAGTTTTCTTGGTAATATCAAATGAATCCATCAGGCCTTCTGAACTTAAGATTCCCTAATTTATGTAAATATTCCCCAACCTACTGTTTTATTTTTTTTTCTTTTGACCTACACCTGTTTTGAAACATCCTGCTTTGAAAATCTATCATTCCTTGCACAAAATAATTATTTCTGTTTTTTAATACCAGTTCAAAGAAGATTAAGGAATTTGGACAAGCAGAAAAAAACCCAAAGAAAAGAACAACAATGAATGAATGAATAAATAAATTAAAAAAAATATTTTGGGCAATACTACCCCAGTCTTCAAATTTTGTTCATAAAGCATGTGCACGTGTTTTACTTGTGACTTCCAGTAAGGATTTTTGAAGTGGTCTCATGGTACTATACCTAATAAAAACCATGTTATTATATTAGAAAAGAACATGATACTGCTGTGATTTAGTTCTACACTGGAGCAAAGGGATTGTTTATTTTTTCTGAGTGACCTTTTTCTATCTGCCAGTTTACAGCTGTGTGGTTGCAATAATCCCCCCTGGAGTTTTCCTCTCTGAAAGTCATTATCCATAGAGGAATACAGACTTAACAGTGCCTCCAGAGAATAGTTACTCAAAATACCTCCTGTTCCCTTTGTCAGAGTGGTGTATGACTTTGACCTGCACCGTATTCTGAGGTAGTCCACAATTACTGATTTGTGAAGTCATAGATGGACAATTTGTGCTTCTTTCCCTTCTATTTCTACATGTGGTATTGATGACCAAGAGGTGTATGGTGTGGGTCCTACAGGCTCCTGCTCACTCCATTTATTGTGGGGTTTTGCCCAGATTCTTCCCATTTTTCTTATAGTCTCCTTGCTGGCTGCCTCTCTAACAAA